>CACVCL010029801.1:0-63111 GCA_902729485.2 Mus minutoides | reverse complement strand
TCACAGTCCAGGACATGCTAAAACTAAATCAGTGATTGCAAAAGAGCCCTCCCCTATCCCACATGCACTCAACACAGCCCTGGTGCACAAGACTCCAGTTGAGAGCTGGGAGGCTCCCAGGCTCGAGGCCTCCTGCTTCATGCAGGCACCTTGCTTTTGCATCTGTCTCCACCCGTGGGTGTACTAGAGCAGGTGCAGAGCTCTCCCTATAGCAGCTGTAGTGGCTGACCCTTGAGGGAAGTGGGAACAGGAATTAGGAAAGGAAGGGATGATGTCTTTCCTTTTCCATAATGATTAAACCAGGATTTTTATTATTATAATTAATAATTTTATTATTGAGAAGAAGAAACCTAGCACTGGCAGCAAGTGACTCCTGGCACTGGCTATAATACTTGGAATTTTGAGGTTCAGGGAATTCAGACTTTGGTGGCCCAGTGTATCAGGAGAAAGGGGCACCATGTGCTATGCTCTGTGGACAGGCAGGCAGCTACTGAGCATGGGCTCCTTCAGTGATGGTGGCCAAGGAGGTTCTGCATTGGCTGCACTTGTGTCAGCACTTGTACCCTGGGGAGAAGCACTGTGGTGGGCAGAGGGTAGGCCTCAGCACTGCACCAGTTACCAGGGTTCCATCAACAAAATTATGATAAAGAATAATTTTGAGTAAGTCACAAGATAGACTTAAGAAATGCTGGATTTAAAGAAAACTGTTTATTCCAAGATGTGGCTTCTTGGTCTTTTTCTCCCTCGATGACCCGCTTCCACCTCACTGCAGTGTCGGTAGTGAACAGGGGATGAATCATGAATGCGCACCCTCAAGTATTGACCATGCTCTGAGGACAAAGCAAGTTCTGATGTCTGCTAAATATTTCTGTTTTCTGAGAAGAGTTATTTTGTATTTTGTTTTCTATTAAAATGTATTTAGTCTCAAAAAAAGAGTATATATTGGAAATTACATTAGAAGTACACCCTGGTAACTGACCAAATTCCAAATATAAATCTACATCATTTAATGCATTTATTATATTAATGGATTTTTCTGCTATAGAATGGATAATTTAAAGCTGATGGAATCAACATAAAAATGGTTTGTGTGACATTCAAACTGGTGACAATACTGTAGCTTAAAATATAATTCATGTAGTGCTCTGGTCTTCTTATGAAATGTTAACAAGTCTCAATTTTTCCTTCCATATTCTCATCCCTCTTTCATAGTTGTCCTAGACTTTTGTCCAACATACCAAAGAGTAGGAAATAATGTGTAAAAGCTTCTTAACCAGTAAAATACTTTCTGTAAATTATTACAATTAAAAGACAGCCTTACACACACATGTTCCACTATGTTCATAGCAGCCTTATTCATAATAGCCAGAAACTGGAAAGAACCCAGATGTCCCTCAACAGAGGAATGGATACAAAAAATTTGGTATATTTACACCATGGAGTACTACTCAGCTATTAAAAACAATAAATATATGAAATTCCTAGGCAAATGGATGGATCTGGAGGCCATCATCCTGAGTGANAAAAAAAAAAACCCACAGCCTTAGCTAAAAATGAAATAGAGAAGATAAAAGTCCCCTCGATATGAAGAACCTGTACAATCAGATTATCTTAGAAATTAGAAATCATTATTTTCTGAAAAGATTGAACCATAATCATGATAAAATTTAGTAAACTTGGCATAAATTTAACTCCAAGTTCAAAAGCAAATATATAAAATGTATGTTTTCCAAATAATATACAGATTAAGTTATTGTAGAAGGCATGAAGTCTCAGGGACGGCACCAGAGAAACCAGAATTGTTAAACATCTATTCACCAGGAATGCTGGAGTGGATGCTGTTTGATATCTTAATGATGTTGTTTAACCATGTTATGATCTTTGGCTATTCTGTGGAGAATCCCTTGCGGAAAATCCCAGAGTGTTAGGATACTCTGGAAAATTAAACCTACTCTGTTATGTATTTTAACTAGTCTATCTGTGTGACCTAATACATCTTTTAAAAATATTCCTCAGAGTGTTCAGTTATGTAATAAGAAATGCCCATTTATTTCACTTTTAAAATGTTTACTCTTACGTTTGAGGTAGTGATGGTGTTGGGTCCATGGATATTCCTGAATGTTCTTGTGAAGGCCAGAGGGAAACACTGACTGTTTTATTTTAATGACTTTTTTTTTCTTTTTTTGGAGAAAAGGGCTATAATGCTATTCTTTGTTGTAAACTTTAATACCTCTGAAATGAACTATAACCTGAAAGTCTGGGTACATATGTGAGGGATTCTTTTTCTTAGTTTGAACGTTTGCCGTGGGAAGATCCACTTTTAATTTGGACCTTTTAATGTGGAAAGATCATATATAAAACTTTTGACAGTTTTCAGAAAACTAAGGAAAATGATGCTGCTGACCAATTGATCCTAACATCCCATGACAAATGAACGAAGAAAAAGAATGCATTCTGTAATCAAATTAACCTACTTCTAGCACCTCTGCATACTGAGGACAATGAACTCATTGATAAAACAGACCAGCTCCAAATGCACATAAATATACTAAAGGCTTCTAACTGAGGCCCGGAAGAGGATCTTCTCTCCAGCAGCCAAAGAGTTCAAGCTGCAGAAAATCAAACTAAAATCTCCATTATATAAAGTTGTCTGAATTACAGCAAAAATTCAAATTCAGTTGGTGTCAGCAGCTAAAGTAAGGGCATTCACTGAGAAAGAATGGGGTCCTGTAACTTGGGATGGGACTGTATGCGATGACCCAAAGGAAGCAGAGAACTTTGAGATTCGAGATTCTCAAGGTTTTATCTCACCTGAGGAAGTAGTATCTCCACCTTCAATTTTTTTCCACCCACAACCTCTAAAATATTGCCTTTGATTGAGGAAGTTAATACTTCATTGTCTGATAAACCAGCAGTGACTTCCTCTGAGGGAGATGTCAGGCCAGACCATACTTATGTCCCTAAGGGCCTACCAATAGTTACCACTAAACCTCTAAGAAGTCTTCCATCTAAGCAGGCTCTTAACGTAGAAATAGAAAGTCCAATAGTATTCATAGGGAAACCTGCAAACCATCTCAAAGCTTCCCGAACTACAAAAATTATTACGTACTATGTCAAGTATTATAGGAATATTCAAAGAATAAATTGAAGAAAAATAAGGACATAGAACACTGGATATGTTATTTTAAAATAGTGTAGGGCTGGGGAAACAGTTCACTTAGTTAAGTACTGAATGCGATCATGAAAATCTGTATCTAATCCCCCAAATCCACATACATAAAATCAAGGGTGGTGGCCTATACTTGGAATCCCCGTGCTGGAGAGGCAGAAAAAGCAGAATCTCTGGGCTTGCTGTCGCCTAGCCTCGCCTAGCCTAGCCTTGTCTAAATGGTGAGTTCTAGTCCATTGAGGACGCTGTCTCATTAAATCATTAAAAGATTAATGACATACTAGAAATGACAGTAAACTTTCAACTCTGGTCAGCACATAGATACTTATGAAGTGGCACGTATCTTCAAACACATACACACACACACACACACACACACACACACACACACACACACACACACAATATGAGGGTTATATAACTAAAGTGATAAACATAAAAAGATTTTAGTAATGTTAAATGTCTAATTGAAATGAAATAGTCAAAAATATTTCTTTCTATTATGTCTTCTGTTTAGTAATCTCGTTAGGCACTTATTTTTCACTTCAGCTTAATTTTCTTCCACAGCCATTAGACAATACCTTTGTAATTAAGTAATCATTTTATTTTAAATAATTTCTGAAGAAAGATTTATGCAGAAGAGTTCTGTAAATTATGATAAACAGGCTTGGTTTTTACCCTTATCCAAAGTCAGAAAAATGATGTTACTTTAACCTGCAACATGATGAGAAAAATATTTACATGAAATTGATTATCCTACATATTATAAGAAGCATATCACACTACATATATCACTGGAGATAATTTGAAGAGGACAATAAACTAAGAATATTTTTATACAATAAGTTGAATATATGCAAGACCATTTGGCAAATCATTGACAGTTGTAAGGATGTTTATATTATTTCTACATAATAAATATATAGCAGTGATATGTACATCCCCTATTATTTCTACATAATAAATATATAGTAGGTATATGTACATCCCCTATTATTTCTACATAATAAATATATAGTAGGTATATGTACATCCCCTATTATTTCTACATAATAAATATATAGTAAGTATATGTACATCCCCTGGAGACAATGTCAATCACTTTTTCGGATCTGCAATATCAGTTCTATATTTACTTACCATACTTAATTCTTTGGGTCTCTGACTGCCACTCCCTGCATATTGTAGGATTTCAAGTAAATCACAGCTAGAATCTTGAAATCACAGGTTCTCCTTCTACTTACACTACTGCAATACTTCCCAACATAGGAAGTGATAACTTTCACGTGTCCTAAGTTCTCATTGTGAAGTGTAACACAATCAATGCATACATTTATGTACATTTTATGTCAAGTACAAGGTCTGCTAGCTCAGATTAACTTTACTGATGACTTTCTTTTAATCTGAGTATTGTCAAATGTCCCAAGCCCAATTCAATGTACCTTCTGTCTCTGATCACAGCTCTTCAATTGCCAGTGCATCTAAGGGCATTACCTATTACCCACAGATTACTTCTCATTCTGTTTGAGTTCATTACAGCAGTATTTGAGAGTAGGGAAATAATTCATTCTTTTCCCTCTCTGTTCCTTTCGCCCTCTCTTTCCCTCACTCTCCCTCTCCTTCACATACCCCATTTCTATGTCTCTCTATTGCAAACATCATCAGCCTAGAATCAACGTTCCCATAACTAGATCCCATGATCTAACTGTTAAACTAGGTTCTATCAAGCAAATTATTTTGGGTTGTCTTTAAATTCATTTCATATATCAAAACATCACTATTAAAACACTACATGCTTGACCTTAGTACAAGGAGATAAGAATGGATCAATTCCCAGTCTTCTACATGATAGCTGCCAGTTGTGCCAGCACCATTTGTTGAAAAGGCTGTCTTTTTTCCAATGGATAGTTTTAGCTCCCTTGTCAAAGATAAGGTGACCATAGGTGTGTGGATTCATTTCTGGGTCTTCGATCCTATTCTATTGATCTACCTGTCTGTTGCTGTACCAGTACCATGCAGGTTTTATTATGATTGCTCTGAGGTACAGCTTGAGGTCAGGCATGGTGATTCCACCAGAGGTTCTTTTATTGTTGAGAAGAGTTTTCGCTAGTCTAGGTTTTTTGTTATTCCAGATGAACTTGCTAATTGTCTTTTCTAGATCCTTGAAGAATTGAGTTGGAATTTTGATGGGGATTGCATTGAATCTGTAGATAGCTTTTGGCAAGATAGCCATTTTTACNTCTTCAGAGACTTGAAGTTCTTGTCATACAAATCTTTCACTTCCTTCGTAAGAGTCACACCAAGATATTTTATATTGTTAGTGACTATTGTGAAGGGTGATGTTTCCCTGATCTCTTTCTCAGCCAGTTCATCCTTTGTATAGAGAAAGGCCATCAATTTGTTTGAGTTAATTCTATATCCAGCTACTGCACTAAAGCTTTTTATAAGGTTTAGGAGTTCTCTGGTGGAGTTTTTGGGGTCACTTATATATACTATCATATCATCTGCAAATAGTGATAATTTGAGTTCTTGCTTTCCAATTTGTATCACCTTGACCTCCTTTTGTTGTCAAATCGCTCTGGCTAGGACTTCAAGTACTATATTGAATAGGTAGGGAGAAAGTGGGCAGCCTTGTCTGGTCCCTAATTTTAGTGGGATTGCTTCCAGTTTCTCTCCATTTAGTTAGATGTTGGCCACTGGTTTGCTGTAGATTGCTTTTATCATGTTTAGGTAAGGGCCTTGAATTCCTGATCTTTCCAAGACCTTTATCATGAATGGGTGTTGGATTTTGTTAAATGCTTTCTCAGCATCTAAGGAGATGAACATGTGGTTTTTATCTTTGAGTTTGTTTATATAGTGTATTACGTTGATGGATTTCCGTATATTAAACCATCCCTGCATTCCTGGGATGAAGCCAACTGGGTCATGATGGATGATCATAGTATAGGGGAACGCCAGGGCCAAGATGTAGGAGTGGGTGGGTAGGGGAGCAGGGCTGGGAGGGGGGAGGGTATAGGAAATTTTCTGGATAACACTTGAAATGTAAATGAAGAAATTATCTAATAAAAGTTGGGAAAAAAAATACTACATGCTTAAGGCCAAAAATGGTGACACGTGTCTTTAATCCCAGCACTCTGTAAATAGAAGCAAACCAATCTCTATGAGTTTGAGACTATCCTAGTCAACCTTGTGAGTTCAAGCCAGTCAGTGCTAAATAGCGAACATTTTAAAGAGAGAGAGAGAGAGAGAGAGAGAGAGAGGAAGAGAGGAAAAGAAAGAAAGAAAGAAAGAAAGAAAGAAAGAAAGAAAGAAAGAGGAAAGAAAAAGAAAGAAAGAAAGAAAGAAAGAAAGAAAGAAAGAAAGAAAGAAAGAAAGAAAGGAAGGAAGGAAGGAAGGAAGGAAGGAAGGAAGGAAGGAAGGGGGAATTTAGATGGAGAGAGAAAGGGAAAGAGAGAGAAAGAGAGAGAGAGACAGAGACAGACAGTGAGAGACAGAGAGAGAGAGAGAGAGAGAGAGAAGAGAGAGAGAGAGAGAAAGAAAGAAAGGCCAAGAGATTGCATGTTTACCTTTTGGGTAGTAACAAGTACCCAGTTAAGAACCTTAGTACAGATTTGATCACTTTCTGGCTTCCCACAATTTTTTTTACTTATCAAAGTTGTATCAAAAGAAGAAAGAAGTATGTAAATTTATTTATTGCAGTAGCTGCATATTAAGAGTGAGAACAAACTCGAAGCAATCCCACTAAAATCAGGGACTAGACAAGGCTGCCTACTTTCTCCCTACCTATTCAATATAGTACTTGAAGTCCTAGCCAGAGCAATTAGACAACAAAAGGATATCAAAGGGATACAAATTGGAAAGTAAGAAGTCAAAATATCACTATTTGCAGATGATATGATAGTATATATAAGAAACCCTTAAAAATCCACCAGAGAACACCTTAACATGATAAACAGCTTCAGTGGGTAGCTGGGTATAAAATTAACTCAAACAAATCAATGGCCTTTCTCTACATACAGGATAAACAGGGTGAGAAAGAAATTAGGGAAACAACAGCCTTCACAATAGTCACAAATAATATAAAATACCTTAGTGTGACTCTAACTAAGAAAGTGAAAGATCTGTATGATAAGAACTTCAAGTCCTTGAAGAAAGAAATTGAAGATCTCAGAAGATGGAAAGATCTCCCATGCTCATGGATTGGAAGGATTAATATAGTCAAAATGGCTATCCTACCGAAAGCAATTTACAGATTCAAAGAAATCCCCATCAAAATTTCAAATCAATTCTTCACTGAGTTAGAAAGGGTAATTTGCAAATACATTTGGAAAAATAAAAAACCTAGAATAGCAAAAAACTGTTCTCAAAAATAAAAGAACCTCTAGTAGAATCACCATGTCTAACATTAAAGCTGTACTACAGAGCAATTGTGGTAAAAACTGCATGATACTGGTACAAAGATAGACAGGTAGATCAATGGAATAGGATTGAAGACTCAGAAATGAATCCACACACCTATGGTCCCTTGATCTTTGACAAACGAGCTAAAACCATCCAGTGGAAAAAAGACAACATTTTCAACAAATGGTGTTGGTAGAAGAATGCGAATTGATCCATTATTATCTCCTTGTACAAAGGTCAAGTCTAAGTGGATAAAAGTCCTCCACATAAAACCAAAGACGCTGAAATTTATAGAGGAGAAAGTGGGGAAAAGCCTCGAAGATATAGCACAGGGGAAAAATTCCTAAACAGAACAGCAATGGCTTGTGCTGTATGATCAAGAATTGACAAATGGGACCTCATAAAATTGCAAAGCTTCTGTAAGGCAAAAGACGAGGTCAATATGACAAAAATCCCACCAACATATTGGAAAAGGATTTTTACCAATCTTAAATCTGATAGGGGACTAATATCCAATATATACAAAGACCTCAAGAAGCTGGACTCCAGAAAATCAAATAACTGCATTTAAAAATGGGGCACAGAGTTAAACAAAGAATTGTCAACTGAGGAATACTGAAGGGATGAGAAGCACCTGAAAAAAAAAAAAAAAAGATCAACATTGTTAATCTTCAGGGAAATGCAAATCAAAACCCTGAGATTCCACCTCACACCAGTCAGAATGGCTAAGATAAAAAAATTCAGGTGACAGCAGATGCTGGCGAGGATGTGGAGAAAGAGGAACACTCCTCCATTGCTGGTGGGATTGCAAGCTTGTACAACCACTCTAGAAGTCAGTCTATCAGTTCCTCAGAAAATTGGACATAGTACTAATGGAATATCCTGCAATACCTCTCCTGGGCATAAACCCAGAAGATATTCCAACTGGTAATAAGAACACATGCTCCACTATGTTCATAGCAGCCTTATTTATAATAGCCAGAAGCTGGAAAGAACCCAGATGTCCCTCAACAGAGAAATTGATACTGAAATTTTTTTACATTTACTCAATGGTGTACTACTAAGCTATTAAAAACAATGAACTTATGAAATTCTTGGGCAAATGGATGTATCTGGAGGATATCATCCTGAGTGAGGTAACCCAATCACAAAAGAAGTCACTTGATATGCACACACTGATAAGTGGATATTAGCACAGAATCTTAGAATACCTAAGATACAATTTGCAAAACACAAGTAAGTCAAAAAGGAATATCAATGTATGGATACTTCATTCCTCACTAGAAAAGGGAACAATATACCCATGAAAGGAGTTACAGAGACAAAGTTTGTAGCTAAGACAAAAGGATGGACTATCTAGAGACTACCCCACCTGGGGATCCATCCTATAATCAGCTACCAAACTCAGACACTTCTGCATATGCCAGGAAGATTTTGCTGAAAGGACCTTGACATAGCTGTCTCGTGTGAGGCTATTACAGTGCCTGGCAAATAAAAAAGTGGATTCTCACAGTCAGCTATTGGATGGAACACAGGGCCCCCAATGGAGAAGCTAGAGAAAGCACCCAAGGAGCTGAAGGGGTCTGCAACCCTATAGGTGGAACAACAAAATGAACTAACCAGTACCCCCAGAGCTCGTGTCTCTAGCTGCATATGTAGCAGAAGATGGCCTAGTTGGCCATTATTCGGAAGAGAGGCCCCTTGGTCTAGCAAATTTTATATGCCCCAGTACAGGGGAATGCCAGGGCCAAGAAGTGGGAGTGGGTGGGTAGGGGAGCAGGGCGAGGTACTGTATAGGGAACTTTCGGAATAGCATTTGAAATGTAAATAAAGAAAATATCTAATGAAATAAAAACTAGCCACAACTATTAGAAGACAGATGCTATCTATGTTATAAGTCCTTGGTCTATATTACTGAAACATCTAATTAGCTCCTGCCACATCTAGCTGTTAATTTTTAATCCAGGAAAGTTCAACACAATTCTTCTTTTTAAATGAAAAACAAAAACAAAACAAAACAAAACAAACAAACAAAAAAAACCCCAAAAGCAAAGCTTTTAATAAAATTTAGCAGTCTCTGGCTACTTTGTATTTGTTGAATAAGGCACAAGTAAATACCCATCTGTTTTAGCACTAATATGATTCTGTGTATCAAGCAGTGTGAAGATGGCTTTCCCCTACGCAAGCTTCATCAAGTGTCTTATCAACAATGCAGGCTTCAGGCACTTCTGTAAAGTTGAGTTGCGATAAATGAAAGATCCTTGTCGAATTGGTAATCATGCAGGTATTCAAAGTGAAGAGGGGATCGTATTTTCATTTAATTTCAGTGCCTCAAGATATTTTCCCTTATGGGCTATATTACCATCCTCTGTCTATGTATCCATCTTATAAGAAATCATAGCCACTCTTAATACATTTTACATCAAGCTTCCCTGGATCTGCCTGTATGCATCCTTTCTTTCTGCAAAGGTCTTTTGACTTGCATGAGGGCTTGCTCATTTTACAATGCTCAGATGCTAAAGGACTTACAGAGGAATAGAGACACATTGAAATCCCAAAGGCTATTTAGATATTATACAGATTCAAGTAAATTTTCACTGCCATAAGTGAAATTATATTTCAGTTCTAGGTGATCATTATTGTTATAATGCAAAGTTGATGCTTTATTCTGATGTCTTCCTGGCCCATGGCTACTTTCTAAGAAAATGTGGTGAAAGGTATATCTGACATACAAACTGACACAGAAAACATGTATCCTGATTACCTTGACCATTATTTGTTGGACCAGATATATCCTAAGTTAAACTCAGGCAGCTAGAGATTAAATCAAAAGAACTCAACAGATTTTTATCGAGTATGAAACAGTATTTCATACCCTTTCATACTGGACAGTAGTGAAGTGCCTATACCAAGTCCTAATCACAAGACCAGACTCTGGCCACAAGCTGTCTTACAGAGTGGAGAAGGCAGAAACCACAGGAGTTTAGAGAAACCTAGCAAGAATCTTCCTGCTAATTGCAGACTTCTGTCAACCACTGGGTCGCTCTAGATGCCTTTGTATGCACTGCACCGCATGCCACTACATGAGTGCTTATCACTTTTCTGGTGACAGAATAAATGCTTTTGGCTGAGTATAGTGTAGTAAGTATCAATAAGCTTAGTTGGAGTAGTTATTTTTCAGTTGCTAGAGAGTAGAGAAGACAGCGTCTTTAACTAAAACCGAGTGCTCTAGAATGGTAGTCTCTCCTCCTTAGGAGGCTGAGGTATGAGGATTGCAGAGTTAAGGTCAATTATCTATCTCAAATGAAGAGCTTTAAAAAGAGGAATGAGAATATAGATCAGTGATAAAATAGCAGCCTCGCATATGACATCCCATAGGTTTATTCTCCAGTTCTATAAACCTGTTAAAGAAGACATGGGATATTCTGCTCTACCACACTACACCTTATATCTTTGACATGAAGCATCCCAATAAATTGATTCTAGACTGGAAGCTAGCAAGTTTTAGCTATCTATGTTTCTGTCCCTGTCTTTAGATGCTCTGGGGTTACATAAGCCCACAGGCATGCTCTGTTCTTAGTGGTCATTCACAGAACCAGGATGTAGTCAGTGAGCTTCTGACCTCTGACCCTACAGTGCTGGTATTATAAATAGATGTAATTCCATCTGTCTTTTTTTTTTTTTTACATAGATGCTAGAACTTAACCTAAGGTGTTCCCACTGGTATAGTAAGCACTCTTTCCCACTGAACCATTTCTCCAGCTCCAGCACCATGTTTACTAGTCATTAAAGTAATAGACATCCACCTTAAAGGAAAATAGAACCAAATTGTGAGACTCCCCAGAGTGGCTACCTGTCCTTTAAGATGATGAACAGACCACTGCTTCTTTCTTGTTCAAAACCTTTCTGTCACTTTCGTCTCTCCCACCATATGTCTGTAATAAACTCATCATGGGCTTATCTGGTCACATTTTCTTTCCTTGACATATAGAAGACTTTAGAAACAAGTTACTACTTTTATCTATAGCATACTGCCGACACACACACACACACACACACACACACACACACACACACACACACACACACACACACACACACACACATACACACACACACACACAGAGAGAGAGAGAGAGAGAGAGAGAGAGAGAGAGAGGTACTGTAATGCATACTGTAATGACTAGTTTGAATTATCATCTTGCCAAAAATCCAGAATCACCTGAGAATAGAATCTCAGTGAGGTATTGTCTAGATCTTGTTGGCCTGTGAGCATGACTGTGAAGGATTTTTCTTAACTGGGTTATTTGAAGTGTGACAACACAACCCACTGTGGCCAATAAACTACCCTGCAGAGAGCCTTGGACCTTGTAAGATTAGAGAAAGCTAACCGACTACTAAGCATGCATTTATTTTTCTCAGCTCTTGATTATGGATGTGACATGCTTAGCTATTTTAAGTCACTGTTGCCTTAACTGCTCTGCTATGATAGAGTGCAACCTGAAATTATGAGATAAGATAAACCCTTGCTTGCATAAGTTTTTTCTTTTGGGTCAGAGTATTTTATCACTGCAACAGAGATGAGACTAAGATACAGACCTTAAGGCATGCACTTTTAAAGTTGGATACTCAACTTTACATAAATAAACCTATAGATTCAGGACTGCTCACAAGTTTGAGTAAAATCTGGTATCTACAAGTTTTATGCCAAGAACTTATAAATGTCACACTTAAAAATAAATAAATAAAACCACCTTCCCCATCCCATATTTCACCCTAGAGTCTTCTTAACACAGCCACTTCCCTTCTGGCATCTCATTTTAACTCAAAGAGAGAATTCAGTCCAAAGAGCTGGCAAAACAAATAAGCCGAAACAATCTAGATCTTTCTTCTCCACTCTTACTGAAACAGTGGGAAGAAATTCCTTGAGGAACTGCATCAACTTGTTACCGATGAGCTCTCCTTAGCTGACACTGTCCATTGTCAAGGGGTTGGAGTTTGCTCTGCTATGTTCTTTCAAACTGCCTCAGAAGTAATTCCTTCTTGCTTGAATTTCACCAAGTTCCCAGGACAGAAGCCTGACTTCCCTAGACTGTCTTCATCCTAAATGCATCTATCAGCACAGTGGGTGCTCCAGGGCGCTGTACTTTGTGTTAAGCCAGCATCCTCCTCCCTTGGTTAGTTAGTCATTCATACCAATATGGGATTAGAAACAATACTGAAGTTTTCTGCCTGTGGTTGTTTTCTAACTCTAGCCTAGGAAAACATAAGCTGGGTGAATAGGCCAACAGATGTGTAAAATATCAATTGTTATACTGTTTACATTGAGGCTTTGCATTATGGAAACAAATTTCAAGCTGCCTGAGGTCAACACAGAATACAAACTCCTTTTCATGCAAGTAAGTATACACTTCCCTTTATCCAAAAATGAATCCACACACGCTAGTGCAAACAGCTGCTTGCACATTAATACCCACTGACTTTTTTCTAGTATCTTCTAAGCAGTGATTAGGATACTTGCTGGGGTTTCAGTTGAGCTCATCTGGTTCACAATTTTGAACACCTACTGGTGCTTTCAGCAGAGAGAACATCACTTCTTTCTCCATATATTGTTTTCCCTAGATTACATTGGGCCACCTTGCTGAGAAGTAGACTCTAGATAATAGCATGATAGGCAACACTGGCAATTTACTCCTCCAGACATCGGTCACAAGTTGGAGTAAGGAGGGTAGAGGGTGTGTTGGGAACTAGTTCTAGTTGAAAGCACAGAATAACAAACAGAATTATTTGTGTCTCTAGGTATGTAGGACATCTTCTGAGTTTACAGATTTCAGACTTTTTTTCTACCCCAATACAAAGCAAGCATTAGGCCATTATATCCTATTAGAAGAGCTGGCTGTTGGACAGAAATGGTAGTCACTGGTAGAATGATTGGACTGCTATTGGCTGGGTCCTCCCTTAAAAGAACCTGACTTCAATTCAAAAGCCAAATTAAGGTAGAGGAGGAGTGAGCCACGAGAGACCATCAGGTCACACATGCATAGAGCAGAGGCAGTCTATTCTTTGAGGAGAGTGAGATTTGTAACTATGGTGTCTGTAATGCAACAACTTTCTAAGCACTTTTTGTATCCTAATTTGTAACTCATCACCACCAAGATAGATGACTCCTAATAATTAAAACAACTGACATTGCAATTGGCATGTCGCATCTAACTTCCAGAGTCTGATCCCAGCTTGTTTCTTTGATTCATAAGGGGAGATCTTGCAATAGTCAAAGCCTGGCACAGAAAAATAGTGATAGAAATAACATCATGAGGGTCAGCCCCTCCCCTAAATGAGTGCATTGAACGGTGGGCCACAGATGTTCAGAGATAGGTGTCGTGAATAGGCACACCCTCTCCAGCTTCATAACCATTAGCACTGTGATTTGGGAGTACAGAGGAAATGAGCTGGTGGGCAGTGTGTGGGAGGACCTAAAGGTCATGGCAGAGGATGAAAGAAGCAAACTGAGAACCCCAGGGAATCAGGAGTCAGAAATGGAGACATTGTGTGCTTGCTGACTCTTCCCCTATGAGGACAATTGCAAGCCTCAGAGACAGAGTGGTAATGGAAAGTGTCCACACCAAGAATGCCAAAGCAGTGCTGTACTAGGGACATAAAGAAAAATGGCAGTAAGTCATAGTCACAGGGACAGTATTTGAAAAGAAAGAAAGAAAGAAAGAAAGAAAGAAAGAAAGAAAGAAAGAAAGAAAGAAAGAAAGAAAGGAAGGAAGGAAGGAAGGAAGGAAGGAAGGAAGGAAGGAAGGAAGAAAGAAAGAAAGAAAGAAAGAAAGAAAGAAAGAAAGAAAGAAAGAAAGAAAGAAAGAAAGAAACTTTTAACCATTCTGACAAATACATTTAAGACACACATATGGACATACTTATAGAGACAGTCATTTATTAATCGATTCTGGCCTGAGGAAGATAGAACACTTGTTCCTCCATGTGTCCTTGCAGTTTCCATGGTGGAATGCTAACCAGGCACAAGAAAAGGACAGTTTGGAGGTGGGGTGTGGGGGAGTGGGAGAGAGGGTGGGAGACAGATAGAGGACAGAGGAGAGGGATGGGGCGGGGAGAGAAGGAAAGAGAAAAGGGGGGATAGGGTAGGGGAAGTGAGGGGTATATAATATGTATATAATACTCATATGGCTACTATATTGAGAAGAAGACTACACTATTATGTTTGTGGTATTTTGTGCTGCTTTAGGACCAGGGATCCTATGAAAAACATACAAATAACTGGATGTAGGTGGAACTCTGTGGTAATGCCCTTGCACAGCAGGTGCGGGGTCCTGGGTTCAACCACTAGCCTAAAATATATGTGTATGTACACATATACACATGAAATTCTTACTTGTATATATGTTATAGTTTATACTCAGAGTGTGTTTGTTATGTGCATCTTATAAAACTATTAAGGTTTAAAGAATAGGGTTTATATTTTATATGTCCCTAAATGTCTTTTGTCAAACCCAAATGTGTAGCATTTCAAATAATAACTAAGTTGTCCTGAACTGAATAATTTTATCATACTAGTTCCTTCAAATTAAAGGCTATTTTCTAATAGCCTTTGTCAATTTTAGCTGTGTAAATTCTCTCAATTCGACAGCATTTCGTGAATGCCTACTATGTACCAAGTGGTGGGCTACATATTCTGAAATGATCTGAAATGACAAAGTGCTATATTAATATCCTTTAGTGATGTTTTACATCCATCAGGTACTTTATCATTTGAATTGTGTTTCTGAATTTACTCCTACTTCTGGCTTTATTAATTTTGTGTTCTGCACAGGCCAACTGCACTGAGATGTGGTCAACGAATATTTGCTAGAAGACTAGAATCCTCATTGCTCAGAAGCCCCTCACTCTGCTTTTCCACCCCCTTTAACTACTATAAGGTTTAGATGACATTATGGCTACATAGTATATTCAATGAACACATTAAACCATAGAGCTTGATATATTTTGGCCACTGTGTACATCACTCCACAGAATTAACACTCTCAAAAATTGCTCTATTCCACTCCTCAGTTATTCTTCCCCTGGAATTTGTCTTGAGCTCAGCATTCAATGCTCTGCTTCCCACGGATAATTTTTTTCTTTTGTAGAATTTCATGTAAATGAGCTCATGTGTAGCATGGAATCTCCTTCACTTCCTTCACTCACTATATATTTTTAATTGATGCTAAATTGTGGTGTGATTCTCTGGTTTGTTCCTTTTTGTCTCTGATGACCCTTATTAGATTATATTCACGGTACATTTATTTAGTCACATATAAATGGACCATATTAGGTTCATCTCCAATGTGGAACAATTTTGAATCAATTTCTAGCATCATTCATGTAAAAATCTTAGTTTGGGATGAAGTCACTCTACCTGTTGAATGTAAAATTGAATGGAATTTCTGGATAGTTGCTAAGTATATGATTACTTTAATAAGAAACTACGAAGATGTAGTTCATAAAAATACCTGTACCACTATGATAATGCTTAAGTAAGAAAGACAATTCAGGAAATACACATGATAAGACATACGTTCATTCAAACTGTCTCCATGCCGACACACAGTCTTTGCATTCTCTGGTCTCTTTACCTCAAACAGTGAACTCTGCCCTAGTTTATTGACACAGAAAGATAAATTTGTCTCTTTTCCTATTACCTTACACTTACATCTGCTCTCCTAGGTATAAATGAAGCTGGATCCTTTTATAGTTCTGGTTTACAAGTGATTGCTGAATTTCACTTTAGGGAGCAATTTTGCTAAAGGAGATGATGGTTTAGAACATGATAATGGGAAAGAAAATTAAGACGATGAAATAAGCACTCAGATCGATCTTCGGGGCCCCAGTTCTCTCCATCAGAGAAGGAGACATAATAAAAATGCTATCCAGCTCTTGTCATGTCATGTGAATTAAGACTTAGGAGTTTCTTAGTGGAAAACATTTTATAACTGGTAACATTTTTCAGTGAATTCATTGAAATGCCATCTTCTAAGAAATCCATTTCGAAAAGAATTGTACAGACTGAAAATTACCGGGTAAATTGGAGAGAAATGTTTCTTCAAGTCAAAAACTTCACTTGTATTTTAGCTCCTTGAGAAGTGCACATAGCCTCACTCTGGAGTGCTTTTCTTTGAAGAGGTGGTGTGAGGAAGTGTCACTGCTGAGATCTGCAACCAGTGCCCGACAAGTAGCAGGGGTGGCGTCCCAAGAACCTGTGACATGGAAGGGCGGGTTCTATGTGCAGAGAGCTAGAGACACTGAAGTTACTAGAATTAGAAGTTCATGGCTTCCCTTGGTCTTGCAAACTTGATATGCCCCAGTACAGGGGAACACCAGGGCCAGGAGGTGGGAGTGGGTGTGTAGGGGAGCAGGCGGGGGATGGGGGAGGGTATAGGGGACTTTCAGGATAGCATTTGAAATGCAAATGAAGAAAAAAATCCAATAAAAATTGAAAAAAAATAGAAGTTCATGGCTTAATTTATAATGGAAAGCTTACAGTCCTTGTTAAACAGTGAAAAATACACAGGGTGCAAGCCTTAGATTTTCTCATCTATACTTGGTCATTTGCAGGAAATTCTCCAAGAGAACATACACTGTGGGTGAAAGTACACTCTTGTCTATGAATACTTCTCTCCTCTCTTCTCTTTCTGTCTTCCATCTTTCCATTTAGTCATAGTCTTTGTAGCCTTTGGTGGGCTTGATACACACTAAATAGTCAAAGGTGGCCCTGAACTCAAGGCAGTCCTTCTGCCTCAAGACTCTCAAGTGCTGGGATTTCATGCATGCATTGCCATTCCTGGCTTCCATGAAGTTGTCAGATGGGCCAAATGTGTCTCTAGCCTGTACTTAACCTCTTTGAAGTACTTCAAATCTGTGCCGTGGCACCTTTGGTTCATGTGGTACCCTCAAAAGCATCATTTGCTCCCCATGCCTGTCACTAGTCCCTTCAGGACATCAGTGCCGTTCTGGTGATGATGCCACTTTTATGTCTGCTGCAAGGAAGTGTGATGACGTGATGTTGCTTGGAGCATTTTCAGCTTTTCATATGAATAACAAAAGAGTTAACAAATGTGTGTGTGTGTGTGTGTGTGTGTGTGTGTGTGTGTAGTTGTATATGTGTGTCTGTATGCCTGAACAGGGATTTTGATCATCTGGAGGAGAGTTATAGGTAGTGATGAGCTGCCCAATTTTGACACTGGAAACTGAACTATAGAAGTCTTCAAGTGTAGCAAATGCTTTGAATGACTGAGTCATCTCCTTTGACTAAAGCCTGCATTTTATGGCTATTAAAGAAACAAAAATACACCAAGGTTTTTTGTTTGTTTGTTTATTTGTTTGTTTGAAAACAAAGGTGTGTTTATCCCAAGGCAAATAGATGTTACTAAAGTCTAGAAATCAAGGCTCATATTCAAAGAAGAAACATGACCTTTTCTAGACAAAGGACAAAGTCACAAATCTATATATCCAACCAATCCATGGAAGTAGTTCCTGGGTGAGCTGTAGCAAAGGCAGGATCCTGTGGTTTTCAGATGTCATCTTACAGTATTTTTAGCCTTGGTGTCTATTAAGGCTACAGATCTTCCCAGTTTAGTGAGAGGTTTAGCCCACTGTAGAATGTTAGGTTGACTGCGATAGTTAAAATACATGACTACCAGCAGCCATAGCACAACCTAAGACAATTTTGGAAATAGATGCTATACAAATTTTTTTTTGTTATTTCTTCTTCCATTGCCAGGACACTGAAGATCTTCTTTTTGTTTTATTTCTGTTGGTTCTGATATTATTAGCTATTCAATTCTTTCTAACATAAAATAGTAACTATTCCTATTTTGGAAGTGTGGGAGAAATTATTAGAAAATATGTAAATAAAACCTGAAAACCTGGTTCATTAGGAAAGTCAAAGGTATTAAAAAGCTATCAGAAAAATGAGAACATTAAGGCACAGAAAAAAATTACGTGGGAGGGGGTGGGTAGGGGAGCAGGGCGGGGATGCGGGAGGGTAAGGGAAAATTTCTGGATAACATGTGAAATGTAAATGAAGAAAATATCTAATAAAGAGGGAAAAAAAAAATATAGTATTTTATTTAGAGCCAAATTTTATATCAAATGTGTGAGGAAATGAGGAAAGTATGAAGTTACTTAAGTCCACAAAATAGATAGCATTACTTGATGATGATATTAATCCTCAGATTTTTATTGTCATGTATTAGAATATTTACATAATAACATTGGGCAGAAAATGTCTTAAAATTTCTCAAGAATTTAATTCAGATTTTAGCTAGCTATGCTTATTATTACCAGTTGACTTGGTAATAATATTTGGATTGAAAAACATATTGAATATTAAAAGACAGATGTATGTAAGTACATACATAAATGCTACAGAACTTTAAGAAGATCAAATTATGCAATCTCAAAATACAGAAAGATGACTCGATGCAATCACCCAGATAAGAGAGCTGTAATTTTTTATGAAACTAAACACACTTGAACAAATTCCAAATTTCTAAGTAATGAGTACTATATACCCGCTTAAAGAAGTCACCTATAGAAATCAAACTGAAAAAACAATTTCTGACAAATATTCAAAGTAAATTATAAATACATGGTGATCAATAGTCTTGAAAGCCACTTAGAAGTTCTACCAGATTATTAGTGTTTATTCTATTGGAACCAAATAAGATTTAAAATATGTTTTTTGCAATTCATACCAGGCTACCTTCTGTATATTAGGCTATTCAAGTGATCTTTAAATTATTGTCCAATTCTACCTTAAAGAGCACTGTCATAGAAAACATGCAATTCATATCATCTGGAGTTACTGTCATTTCTAGGCTAAGTCCCATGGAAATTCATAACTTAGAAATGAAAGTCGCAGGGATGCAACTGCCATCACAATACCGATGCAGTGGCCATAAATATTTCATGAACATTGCATGGGCCAGGGCAGATCTCCATTTTCATGAGTTAGAATTTGTACAGCTAAGTCTCCCGATTTTACTATTCATAATGCACAGTGTGCCCCACAGAGCATTCCATATAGTGCTTTTTAATATTTATGTTTAATGAAGAAATTACTGTTCTGAAAAGTGAACAAGCTATGCCAAAGATTTCTTGTTGAAAGTGTTGAGTTTGGTTCAACTGAAATAACAATCAACAGAAATGATCTTGCTGACATATCTCAGCATATAAACACATACTTTTTAGAGCAATGTGGAGTGACAAATGAGAGCATCCTAAAACCAAGTGAAAAGGTGCCTTTAAATGTTATAACATTAAAATTGTTCATTTTAGACAAACTCAAAAGTTTAAAATACCAAAAGCAACTTTCTTTTAAAACACATACAAATATTAATTACAAATGAGATACTTGCTGACTACTTTATAGTATAAATATATGTCTGTATTTTTTGGTTTCTTTTGTATCCAAAAAATTTAACTTGCTAAGATAATATTACCAAGCTCAATAATGAATTACTGTTGAATATTTTAAGGAAATTTATCTAAGCCCTTTATCAGTGCCTGTCAGAATAAATTTTGCATTCAACATAATGAATAATAATAAAAAACTGTTGAGGGTATTGAAATCAAAGAAATTACTACCAAAAGTTATTTCAATGGGAAGGGTGGGTATACACTTCTCAAAAATATCTGTCCCAGGAGAAAAGAAAAGCTTGAAAAAAACCATAGAAAACAGACATAGGAAAATGTCTGTTTCTTGATTTGAAAAAGAGGCATTTTGATATTTTTTTCATTTTTGTTATTTTGATCAATGCTTCAAAGAGAAGAGTATTGAAACCCTTCTTTTAACTTGGTAACACTTAGAAAAGCAAGCTAACATCATGTGTAAGCCAAAGCTGATAACCCATTTTAGCATATGTGTAAATTGCACTCCAGTGGATGATTAAGTCACTGACTTTCTTTTCAATACACTTCAGCAAGAGTCAGTCTTCTCTAGTGAAAATAAGACCACACTGGATGTCACTCACCAGTTCAAATATATATATTTTTTCGGCTTCCCACTAAGGACGATACTAGAAATTCTATTGTGTTTCCTGAACTTAGAACCACAAATTTATATCGTGTTCCTGAGACTATTTAACTAAAAGTCAGACATTTTCCCCCATTCATTTCTTCATAATTTTATTCTCCAAAGACTCCATTGAGAAATTCAACCTTTCCAGAATGGATTTGGACTACCTCTGTACTGAATGAGCCTTTGAGGGGGAATCTGAGGAGTGTATTAGACGGTTTCTGGTCAACTCTACTTGTCTTGCACATGCCCTGCTTTGATATTGTTTCGGGACACACTTTGATCACCGTTAGTTAATTAGGTTCTATTTTTATCTGACCTATTTGAACAGGATCCAGAGCTGGTGAGGAACATCTGTCGCTGGGTTAGGCAAGCTGTTCGGGTTCCATTTTTTGCCAAGTTGACCCCAAATGTCACTGATATTGTAAGCATCGCAAGAGCAGCAAAGGAAGGTAAGAACGGAGAGTTTTATCAGTTCCCAGTTCCCAATGCTGCCCCAGTGGTGTAGCTATGCTGAAGTAGACCCTTTCCACATACACAGATTATGCCCATATTCATCTTTAAAGAAATGTTAAAATGTATTACTTGATTTTGTAAATGTATAAGACATATACCTGGTTTTGAAATAAATTTTACACATCTTAACTCGCATGAAATATGAAACAAATCTATAGGCCCAGCAGAGACCTCAAAAGTTAAGGATGTCAGCATGTACCAACTAAGTAATAGCTTTTGCATCTGTCTGTCATAAGGCTGAAAATATACAGCCACATCCACAATGAGTTTACTTATGTGACCCTTGCCTTTGTTAGAAGGATGCCTAATCAATGTCTTACTCACTTTCATAATAAGCATCATCTGTTCAATGCATAGATCATGTAGTCAAGAGAAAGCTTTACCAATTGGACTTTCATTCCACGGTAACGGCACCCTGACTTGCAAAGATACTTTAAATTACCCAGAAACTCACACTGGTTGGGAAACCTTTTCATCAAAACACCCATCTAATAATTATGAAATTGAAGCCATAGTAATTGAAACTTTAAAAGACATCTGACTCGTCAGCCTACCTGGAAGAGTGAAATGAATGTAGACGTTTGAGGTTAAGAAATTCTGGGTTGCATGGGCCTGAATGGGTTTCAACTACTCTTTCTTCAAGATCTAAAGAGGATATTCACATGTTTTTCATAGGTGGAGCAGATGGTGTTACAGCCACCAACACAGTCTCGGGCCTGATGGGACTGAAAGCTGATGGCACACCCTGGCCTGCTGTGGGCATTGGAAAGAGGACTACGTATGGAGGGGTATCAGGTGGGTTTGGCTCTTTCTTTCCATTCTATTTCTTCAGACATTCCTAGAAGTCAAGACAGTAGGAGCAATAAAGAGTGCCATGTGTCCTATGATCTTATATTCTGACATAAGTCACTACTGATAACTCTTCCTGTTATGGTAGAACAAATTAACTAGGAGGCTCCAGTCACTACTGGATGAGATGAGAGAGTACCAGAAAAGGACCATGATTCCTCCCTTCTCCTCTGATCTCTGCTTTCTTCAGAGTTTCTTAATAGCATGGTTACATTGCCCCTTATTATTAAAAGCTAACACCACTGCCTTTTGAGGGAAAAAAAGATTCCTAAAATATAATACCTTTTTGATAATCTTAAATCAGTTTCTATCCTTCCTAGACTTTTAATATTATTTGTTGTATTGAAAACACCGTGATTTCGCAACTAGGAACAAACCGTTAAAGCCCAGTGTTCAGCTTCAGCTGATGAGACAGTGGACTGACCCCACACTTCTGCATGTGTTTTCTCTCATCCTCTCCCACTTGCACTTGAAAAAACAGAGAGAACTTTACTTCCAAGGTCTCTTCTGGTCTTGTTGCCTTCCAGACTCTGTTGCTGTGACAACATGAACTCGGCCTTGCAGAGACAATGCTGGGAGGTTCTTGACTGTACTGATATGGGGATTAGTTTCCTTGGTGATAGAAGAAATTGGTAAATATACATAAAAGAATGGTGCCCCGCTGTTCAAGAAAGGCATTTCTGAATCATACCAAAATGCACTTTCAGAAGAGTCGGGATGGGCAACCACAACCTTTGCAGTGCCGAGAGAAGTCTGCTGCGAGGTTAAAGCGTATCCATGAGCAAGGGAAAAGGACAAGGATATGGGCTATATTAGGCTTTTAATTGAAGACTTGAGCCACCGTATCTGAAGGAGGAAGACTGACCCGCAGCTCCTGCTTAGCCTCTGTACCATCAAACAGAGCCTTAATCAGTACTGTAATATGGAATAGCACAGGCTGTGTTAGCAAGGGCCCTGGAAAGGGCCGAGAGACTCTGGAGTTGGGTCTTAACGTATGCTACATTTTCTGTCAGCTCATTTCAATTTTTCTTCCAGCCTGTCATGTTGACAGCAAGAGAATAAAGGAGGTCACAGAGGGTGCTGGGCATTAAAAATTAATAAAAGAACTATTGAGGTAGTATTTTATATAAGTAACACCATTCACGTTTTCTCATTTAAACTGTAATCTCTGAATACTTTCCCGTGCTATAACTCAGTCTAATAAAACTATGAAATTACCGCATTAGAAAGAATCTTTCATGTTTCAGTCTTTAAGCATACATACACTGAACACAAGCTGTACCTCAGGGCCTGTTAGCATTTTCAGGAAACTCCATTTCTGAGATTTATAAATACATATATAAATATTCGCTTGGGCTATAAGCTCGGCTAAGCTGGGATTGGAACTCTCATTTCAAACAACAAAAATGTCCCTCGCATTTTTTAAGGGGCTGTCCCTCGTTTCTAATAGATTCTATATTAAATTCATCTACATTACACAATCTGTTTTGAAAATAGCATTTCTCCATATGGACAAAATCAATGCAGTCTTTCTCTGTTAAAGAAGTGCTTGCTATAGTTGAAAAGAAATAGGACCAGAAAAGCAGCTTAAACTGGTAAAATGATAAGATGTTCTAGGGTTGAAGCAAGTGCTATAACAAAGTATCTTCACTTTGCATCATATAAAACCTAGCCTTATAAAACTGCTAAAAATTATATTCTGGTATCAAGTTTCAGCTAATTTTTTTTTTTTTTTTTTTTGCTGCTCTGTTAAATGTAGTTGTCAAAAATTCAAAGTAGAATTTAGAAAACGACACAAAGTATGCTGGATATTTCTACAAGATTCATAACAATGGTGCCACCCATGGCTACTATCTCCCCATAGGTTTTCTCAAAAGACCATAGTGTCCGTTTTTACAACCATTTGACCTGAAGTTTTACCAAGAAGAGCTGAATAATAGTTTGAAGTAACCACCTAACAACATGTACCTATACTGCCAGAGAAGGATGGTTTCAATATATTATCTAGTTCATTATTCAAGCTTTATATTCTGTTCCAAGTCTGTTTTTCTGGAATTGGAAATAGAAGTTATATGTTGCTAAAAATATTATTTTTAAGAGAAAAGATATCTAGCTGGTATATTTCAAATTTCCTTTAATGTTTTCTTTATTTACTATGTAGATGTATATCTAAGTGTGGATTTATTCAAGTGAGTGCAGGTGCCTGAAGAGATTATAAAAGGTCTTCTAACCCCTGGAAGTGGAGTTTCCGTGGTTGGGAACCTCCAGGTATGGGTGCTGGGAACACTCATGTCCTCTACAAGAGCAACATAGCTGTGCTCAGCCATCATTCTAGGCCATAGTTAAGTATTATTACCTTTTAAATTTTGATTATTTTGAGAATTTAGTACAATGTGTTTTGATCATATTTATGCCCGCTCAATCCCCCTAAACCATCAAACATTTTGTCTTTTTTTTTTTAAAGAAAAATCTATCTAGATTTAGTCTATCTAGACTAAAAATTCTTGAAGTATAGTCTTCCACTGATCATGGTACACTTACCAGGGTCTCTACTCTCAGAGAAACACTCTCTCTCTCTCTCTCTCTCTCTCTCTCTCTCTCTCTCTCTCTCTCTCTCTCTCTTCCACATACCCACAACTTGCAATTGCCCATAGCTCCTGGGCCAGTAGTAAGGTTTCTTGCCATGTAGCCTCTTTGTGCTGAAATTTGGTCTGCCTCAGGCTTGCATAGGTTTGGGGCATGCTTTTGTAACCATTGCAAATTCATGTATGCATCTGCTTTGCTGTGTCAAGAAGACCCTGTTTCCTTGTAATTGTTACCTACTGCCTCTGGCCCTTAAACCCTTTCTTCAGTGATGCCTGAGCCCTGGGATTAGGGGCTGTAGTATGTTCCATTTAAGAAACAAAGGTCAGTAATGCCCATTGGGAAGATAGACTCAGCTAAGGAATGTCAATCAAATTGAGTTGTTTCTCACATGATTATTTGGGGTTCTAAAGCACTTTTTTTTTCAAATATTGTATTCTGATCATGTATGTCCTGTAGAATTAAGTTTAATGATTATAATCAACATAGTTTAACATTTTATTTTTGATCTTGTATGGGTACTTTAGGCTGCATACCTGAGTGTAGTGGCAATAGAGTTGTTGAAGATCTAAGATTCATTGAAGCTGGAATTACAGGCTTTTGTGAACCTCCTGACATAGACACTGGGAACAGAACCAGGGTCCTCTGCAAGATCAACATGTGCTCTTAATCTCTCTGACCCTTGCAATCACCATTTTTAAAAATGGGGCAAATTCTGCAATGTTTTGCATAGAGCTTAATAAGTGTTACTGGTCTATTTCTTTCTTAAGTGGACATGTATGATATATATATATATATATATACATACATACAGAGAGAGATATCATAGTATGAAATGTGTTTTATTGTACTTATGTCAAATTCCTTTGAAGTTATAATGTTCAGACAAAAGTACATTTCTTAAGCAAAAGGGGTCAGTACGCCTGTAATTTATATAATGTCTGCTTGTCCCCATTTAAAATCCACCAGGAGAAGGATTTTGTACTCCTTTCTGAGGACTGGTCCTCGGGGTTGCTATTTTAAATCCTGCATGCTTTCCAAACCTACCAGTAGATGAATGGAATCAGAATGTTGATGGTGCTCAAGGCCATGATCTAAATTCATAGAGTGATGACTTAATAAACAGAAAGTCAATCATGAAACAAGCACCCAGCAAGACTCATGCTCGCAGGAGTATATAAAAGGCTGCATTGTAGATCAGATGATTAAACAGTGAGGATGGAATCAGAAGAAGTCGTGTTTAATATGCATAAGAAATATAAGAAATATTGTCTCTTGAAACTAGGATAACTGATTAAGCTCCGTGACTTACAAGTGTTTCTGTTTAAATCATTGACATAAGTAAATGAGAAGGCTCATAGAGAAAATGGCATTTTCCCAGAATCTACATGGTAGAAAAGGGATTCCATGCATGTGTGCAGTTGCATTCAATCCCTGGCCCTATATGCACCATAAATAAACAAGTGTAAAAATAATTAATTGATTGTAAACACTTATTCTCTACATTTCTCTGGACAGTATAGAAAGATACTCAAGTTGTTATCAAGTAATGTTCCTATTTCTAGAATATAGGTAGGAATTTTGCTATATCACATAGTTAATTTATTTATTACCACCCCAAGGAGCTAGGTGTGTGTGTGTGTGTGTGTGTGTGTGTGTGTGTGTATGTGTGTGTGTGTGTATGTGTATATGTGTGTGTGTGTGCATGTGCATGTATGTGCATGTGCATGTGTGTGTATGTGTGCGTGTACGTGTGTGTGTGTGTGTGTGTGTGTGTGTGTGTGTGTACAGGAACAATCATGCCATAGTGCATACATGAAGATTAGAGAACACCTTGAAAAATTCTGTTCTCTTTCACCATATAGGACTCAGAGACTGCACTCAGGCACCCAAGCTTGTGGCACATGCCTTTCCCTACTCTGAGCCATCTAACCAGTCCAAGACTTTGAATATTAACTTCTCTTTGAATATAAAACTTACACTGGTTTTAAAGATAGTTACTGAGGCCAAACTATAGGGTTGATATAACTTAGCAGAGCCCATACTGTCACTGGATACTTCATACTACAAATGCAGTGTAACCTAACTTCATCACAGACGTAAGTTTATTATAATGGTGTGCCAGTAACTATTTGTGTAAATCTGGAAAGACAGTTAAACATACAATAGATTAGAAACTCAAAAGGTTTAGTTATTGTTGTCTTTAAGTAACATTTTTTAAACATACAAGATACTACTGATTTTGGCAGATCACTTTAAGACCTTATATTACATAGCATAATTACATCATAAAATACAGTGTTGGTGTTTTTATTAGGAAGTAGTCATTAAAGGGTTGGATTTTTAAAAAATGTATCAATCACATGATTACTGATGCATAAAAACCTTAGAAAAACATGCCTACTATCCCTCATGAAACTTAAACTATCTATTGTAACCATCCTCATCAATAAGAGCAAAATTTTTAACACTGAAATGTTTAAAATAATTTAATATGTAATAATAAAGTTTAGGAAACAATGTGTTGATGAATCATGCAACAAGGGATCATTTAGAAGAGAGAATTCCATTATATTCTCCACTTTACCCCCACCCCTGTTTCATGTTTATAAAAAACAAATATAAGAACTAAGTTCTGTTATTTCCTTGGATAAAACTTTCTTAGATTACTGAAAGTTTAACAGATCAAATTACAAAGACCTGGTTAGGTAAACGTGTATGAGGTGTATTTGCAAAAATGTTCAAAGTAGACATCAAATAAAGATGTTGAATTACAATGTTCATTATGAATAATCACTGTGGTCCAGAGAAACTTACCAATAGAGATCTGCTCATTTGAATAATGCTTACTGGGAAATACTCATGTACTGATTGACTAGGAGTCCCCCTTTCATTGTACTACCGTTGCTGGAGCTCACATGCCTTGCTGTTTAGCCGCCACTGGTCTGTGCAAGAGATCAGAGCCCTAATAATAGATTTTGACAGTGAGCTTGCCTGCTACCAGTCCTACACAAATCCTCACTGTTCATGTTTGCGTCATGGCAACAAAGCAGAGAGAGGAAAATGTCAGGTGTTGAGTTGGAGGCACAGCCTTGCCTTGGCTTGACATCCCAGCCGAGTAGCAGTTATGAGATGCATATTTTTTCTTCTGGGACTCAGCTGCCATAACCACAGATGCTCCCAGTTCATCGACAGACCAGGGCAAGGTGAAGGCTTACAGCACAGACCAAAGTCTATAACCTCTCCTTCAGTATTATAAAATAATCATTGTCCTGAGGATGAATGATTAAACAGTATATAAGAGCCAATCAAATCACATATCCTCTGATAATTTGTGTGTGTGTGTGTGTGTGTGTGTGTGTGTGTGTGTGTGTGTGTGTAGAAAATTAGGAAAATAAATTAATATCTGCATCGATTCCTACAATATTTGATTGACTTTGTAAACTAAAAGACCCTGACAAGCATATTATGAAAACTTAACTTTGCAGCAATGGCAATGAATTATTAAATTTCTTCCCTTGCATGTGTATGTTTTTATCATAAAGAATATGTCAAGCCTGAAATTAATCAAAAAAGGTTCTATTATGAAAGTGAAGCTAGAGAGTATTGTGTCAATGTCAGAACTTGAATTTAAATATTCAGAGATTCATGCATATCGACTGCACTAAAATATCAGTGTAGGTACACGTCAGTGGCTGTTTAATTTAGGACTACACATCTCTGTAAGCCTCCGAAATGGTTCACCATGTCACAGCCTCATACAGAACACCGTACAGTACATTGGATTAATTAATGAATCCTTGCAGAGAACCGAGTTCTCAGTGTGTCAAGATTTCAGTTTTATGTTAAATATTTTCTAAAGGCCAGACCCTGAAATCTCAGGGGCAGTCCCAAGCAGTGAGCTGTGAATTTAACCATAGGCTAACTGCTAATGATAAGGAAAAGAATCCTGGCTGAAGCAGCTGTAATACAGTCATTGGATTAGGCTATCAATCACTCTGTTCCCCAAGGAAATGAGGAAGAAGAAGACCAAATAGTGAAAGGGGAAGTTAGAAAAAAAGGAAGGCATGACTTGAATAAGATTCCTCACCATCTTTACCCATGCTTCGTTTAAAAAAAATCTCTGGGCATCGGGAACTGATGGACTCCCCAGTTCTACTCCATGAAGCAGGCACATTTATTCTTTCACAACTAAAAGACTATCAGAACACGCTTGCCTCTCTTCATCTGAGAATCTTTAAATCTCCTAGAAGTAAATGCCTGATGACAAAAGAAAATAATAGATTAATCTTTAGTTCTTTGGATTTAAGATTTATATTGCTGACTTTTTTGTATATACAGAATTCACTTGATATTGATAAAGGGAAATATTCTTTCATTACATAAATGCAGTCACAGTTTGCTTATGGGTATTCACAGGGTGACCCAAGAGTGCAGTAAATGGAGTTGAGCATACATAGGAGCACCAAAGTTGTTTTTTTTGTTTTTTGTTTTTTGTTTTATTTGTTTTTTTTTTTATAGTAACATTAGTGGCTTCCTTACCTAAGCCTTTGGTTCTTTTGTATGGAAAGTTGGGGGAGGGGCTGGGAGTGTGATGTCCTTGATGATGCATTCGGAGAGCATTTTGGAAGAGTAGAAGCAGACAGACTAATGTTATTGAGCACATTCGTTTGAACACCTTATTTTCAAAAAAAAAATTTTAAAGCTATACTCAGCGTTAAAGTTAGAGAATTAGTATATTTGATAAATAAATAGTATTTACCCATGGTGAAGTGTCTGAAGCAAATAATCATAAATAGAATCAGAACTAAATCTTCAAAAACAACAGAACACAGATTCGGGAAGAAGAGAAAGGCTTATGCTACACCATCAAAGGTCATGTGTTGAAAGCCAACACTTGCTTATGCAAAGAGAACCCAGTCTGTGTGCCTGGGAAGATAACTTATGAATATCAGTATTCCTTTGAAAAGCAAGCAGGTATGTGAGACACGCAGGAGTAAAAAATAAACTCAGATAGGTGAAATACAATGTTTTCTTTTCTTTGTGGAGACTAATACACGGAATAATAATGCCTGTCTCAGAATAAGTACTTACAAGTAAAATTATGTATTTTCTCAGTCCTTTAAAAATGAAGGAAAGAGTGTTAGAGTGTTACAGTTGCCTATCATTGCTCTCAGTTTAGTTATCTTCTGTTATCCCTAGGCAAAGGAACCCATCCCTTTATAAGAAGAAGAGCCGCAACCATCAGTGGAGTTAAGCTCTAACAGTGAAGCCTTCCCTCCTTTAACACAGACACAGTGTGCATGGAGTCTCACAGAGTCAAGGGCAGAGTATGTTTGGGTTTACAGTCTTCTTTTATACACATATCCTGGTGTTTGGCTCAGGTGACTCAGTATGACATGAATTTCAATATATCAATATGCCCTGAAGAATGAAACATAGAAAACCCTTGACAATAGACAGGTGATATGTGTTACTCCAGGTGGAGACTACCAAGAAGTTAGGCAAAGAGTGAGCTCAGTGTAGAGGACAGGAAAGAATATAGTTACACTACCTTCTCTCTACCTTGTTAAAGATTCTAATAGTTCAACTTAACCCAGTGTGGTGGTTTGCATAAAATGACCCCGAAATCTCACTTACCTCCTCTTGGTGGAATTGTTTGAGAAGAATTAGGAGCTATGGCCTTGTTGGAGGTTTGTCACTGGAGTGGGAATGGGTGGGCTTTGAGATTTCAAATGACTGTGCAATTTCCAATTACCTAGATAATTATTGTTTTTAGACTTGGTTTATTTGTGGATGCATATATGTGCATGTCATTCTCTGAGAGAGTAACAGTGATCATATTATGAGAACACCAATTGGAGCTTATTAGTTTTATTTGTATTCAACTTTCGGGTAACCAAGCCCTTATATATAAATTCAAATGTCTTTGAAAGTAACATGTCTTGAATTTTCAGGAAAAAAATTCTTTCTGGATTTATAAATCTCAGGATGCATGTTACTATGTGCTGTTGGTAGTATTTGAAAATTATTGACAGACTTCTGTTATTAGAAAAGTGGTCAGCACTAGGACCAACTACTTAACCAGAGGGCACCCATACAAAAACATCAAGGTGGTTAGCATGATTTTTATTTGTGTAGCACATTATTGAATAGTTTACATGTCATAATATTTAAATAACCCTCTGAGGTTGATATCACTAGGACCATTTTACATACCAAAAAACTCCAGATAGTTAATTAAGCAACTCAACAGAATCTACATAAACACAAGTTGTCATGAACTAAGTTCAAACTCAGGTCTGTCTCCAAAGGTAGGCTGACAAATTCTCTTAATTAATGTCTTCTGACATCTTATATAATTAAGTTTTGATCTAAATATAGTATATCCACTGAATTACGATAAGCTACTGGTGTCACTGAGAATTAAATACATTCAATCTGGGTGTAAAATTGTATGAGTATATCCTTCTAAACCCTTGATTCCTATATCATTTGATTGATCTATGGGAAAACTGAGCCAACTGAATGAAAGTGTGATAATCCAGATGTTTCATCCCAAGAAGCAAAGATGGAGGCAGCATCCATTTTTCTTGAAGTATAAGTATGTGAGGTTTTCTTGAAATGAAACATTCATCAATATAGTAATAAATAACTTTATTTCTTACCGACTTGAATGAACTATGGAGTGCTTGGTTCAACCATGCTGTTGAAACAAACTTTTGATGCCATTCTTCATTCCCCTTTTGCAGTCCTCAGTCAGTTACAAATCTCCATGTTCCTGGGGCTGTCTTGCTGTCTTTTCCCACAGATCCATCTTTCTCACCAGCAGCAGTGACCTCTCCTTCATAATTTCAACTGAGCTTGCAAAAAGCACTAGGAAGCAATTCAGATACTCTGCAATTTCATCAGGTGGAGAGAAAAAGACATTTTGAAGATGGTGATATGAGGGGTCATGTTAAAATTAAAAAGCCTGTTCCGAAGTGTTAAACACTCAAAAAAAAAAAAAAAAAAAAAAAAAAAAGGAAAAGAAGGGACCTCTACTACCCCTGTCAAAAGAAGACAGAATATGTGTTAAATCAATAACGTAAACACAGTGAGGTTTTTAGCACACATCTAGTATGATATATCATGACACATTTTAATTAGTATTAATTAATTAATTTAGGAATAAGTGTGTGAATTAGAAGCAGAGTCCATGTTATGTACGGGAGGTACTTTGTACATTGTTGATAACAGATGTGTATGAATTATGACAGTCTTTATACTAGCATATATTAATTGTACATACATGCAGGAAAATGCCATAACAAATTATGTGCCTTTTACAAGCTAGGACCATGTCTGCTCCACACTTGTCTCTAATGCTTTTGCTAGATCATTGGTTCTCAACCTTCCTAATGCTATGACCTTTTAATAAAATAAAATTGCTTTAATTGCTACTTTGTAACAGTAGTTTTGTGTTTGTTATGAATCATAAAGTAAATATCTGTGTTTTCCAGTGGTATTAGACCACCCAAGTGAAAGGGTCATTTGACCCCAAAAGCGTTGTTACTCACATGTTGAGAACCCTGGTCTAGATTAATTTATTCTAGTATGCACCTATGAGGCTCTTAACATATAGAGGGAAAACATTGAGGGGTGCCATCTCATCTTGTTAGCATAATTATAGCAAATAATCTATAAAATGTTACTAAGATTAATAACTATTTTAAAAGTATCAGATGATGGATATTACAAATATACCATAATTGATCTAGTAAAACCCTCAGCCTTTCTATTAACCTCTGTCCTTCACACACCTCTCATATTAATATGCTGAGAAATAACACAAAGGAATATTTCAAGATAGATGTCAAAGGTTTAATGGATCAGATTATTACTACGTTAGATTTTTATTTCTTAGTTCAAACACTTGATCTTTCACTTTTCTCACATTTAATGGAAATTATAGATTTCTAGTATAAAATGTAAATATAAATGAGTTGGAACAAAAAAAAATGTTTTGGTGGTTTAACTAGCCCTTTAACCTTAACTCTTGGGTTCCCCAAATTCTAGTTATAAGGATAGAGTGATTTTTGTGTATATACATGTATATACATACATATCATGCCTATCTGCATGTCTGTTTTCATGTGTTGTTTTAAATCATATCCAAAGAGTATTAGTTTTGCCTTCTTACAGATGTTTATAGTGGACATTGCTAGAGTCCACAGAGTGATGACAGTCACCTGAGAATGATTATAAATATGATGATTTGTCCTAGAGAACTGTTTACTCTATATGTCCTCAAGTATCTTAGAGGAGATCAGTACCTGTACCTTTCAGTTCTCTCTTTGAAAAGAAAAATCAAGGAAATATAATGTGAGGCTTACTATCCTCATATAATATTATGTAATAAAGTTTGAGATGTTCCTTTCACAGAATAAAATAAAATGATTTTCTCTAGTTGATTAAGTTAAATCAATGATTGGTGCAATACCAATGATCTACAAACAGCAATTTAAATTTTGGTTGAGTATAACATTAAGTAAACTCCTTGAAAGTCTTACAGAAAAAGCTAATGACATAGAGTCTGACAGATATTTGTTCGAAAGAATGACAACATATTGGCTTGACTTTAGCCTACTTGTTAAAATGGTTGTGAAATTTCCAGAAATTCTCTTTAGTGAATTTTACTTATAGATATTAAATTTTAAATGATGAGATACATCACTAAAATAAAATCTGCAACCAACTGCATCATGACATATTATTTCTGAGATTGTGTCTAGAAATGCATGTGTAAATGAGACATCATTATGTGAGTGTTCTCTTGTCTAGCTGTTGTTTTACAGGTTTCCTGCCTCTCATCCACGAGAAATGTAAGCGTTCAATATTTCTATCTTACTTTAAGGAAAGTAGAATTTTTGTCATTTTGGTAGTATGGCCATGACATCAAAGGTTCCTACCTCTGTGAGCAAAAGTTACCTGGAGGCAGTATTTTTTATGTTTAAGAGCAGTGACCTTCAGAAGCCAAGATCTTGAAGAAGAGTCATATAGTTGAGGATTTTAAAATCTGTTTCTTGGGAATTATGCAGTTTTATATATACATCCTCTATATAGTATTACAAATCAAGGCAAGGGTGGCAGATATAACTATTTATGCTTAGTCTTTTAGAGTCCTGTAGAAGTCTACTGAATGTTGCTAAGTTGGTTTTGAGCATCAATGCTGTTGCTATCTCTACTCCTGAAGAGGAGATATTGCCTAACAAGATGAAAATCAAATAGAAAATATTGACAACCATCAAAGATGAGAGCCTACAAAATAAATGGGGAAATATGGTAATTTAACCAAGGGAGCAAAATAGCAAGATAGAAACAGAGTCCACATTGGTATGTGAGGATGCAGGAGCTGTATTGTGAAAGACAGACTTAGACACCTCTGAAAGAAAAGAAAAAGGAAAACTGAGAAATTGAAATCAGCAAAGAGGTGGTTGACAAACGAATATGGATTCATGAGAAAGAAAGTAGAAAAGGAAAGTAATGTTAAAATACTAATATAGTCAATCTGTTGAGCATTCATAGACTACAGAGGCCATCTTCTGAGAACTTCCACGTGCTTGCTTCTTTTCTAAGACATTTCCATGTTTTAATTCATGTAACACAGGATTAAATATTAATTCAGAAATAAAAACATAGATTGAAATTTTAACTTTTTTTTTTACAGTAACAGTAATAGTAACTTGACAACCATATAGCTAGAAAGAAGCCATTTATTATTTAGGAAAAAATCCATACAAAGAGTACCTCATCATGTTCCTGAAAATGCTTTCCATTAAAAGATAGCTCTTTCAGTGACTGTACCCATAGGCAGGGGGTTAGAGAATGAAATAACAGAAGAAAGTGGAGAGGTGCAGATGTTATATGAACAGCTATTCATACATCCAAAACATTTTTGTGTGGCAGGAAGAAATTTCTCAGACATACAATAGCTCAGAAAATTAGCATACTCTTCTTTAAAACATCACTGAAGACTCTGTGTGTGTGTGTGTGTGTGTGTGTGTGTGTGTGTGTTTGCAAATGCACATACAAGCACACACACACACACACACACACACACACACACACACTAAACACCCAAGTGAAGAATTGCAGCAATGATTTTCAAATTATGGTTTCTGGACTATCTGCTAGCACCACCTGGGAACTTATTAGGAGCACAGAATTTCAGGGCCAACTCCAGAAAAACTGAATCAGAAACTCTGGGCTGTGGGACCAGCAGTCTGTTTTTAACAAGCCCTCAAGGTGATTCTGAAGCTGAAAAAGGAAAGTGGATGAATTAAATTAATCAATTCAAAAATCAGAAGACCTTTGCACAACTGTTTATAATCTTTTAAAATCTGATTATACATTGGATCCTAAGCAGTTTTTGAAAATAGGTATTCAAAATTGAGTATCTATGCCAAAAATAGTCATAAAACACAATCCATGAATGCTAATAAAATCTCACACTCATATGAGTTTAATGAGGATCAACTAATTTAAAAACCCAACAAAAATTGGGGCTCAAATATTTTCAACATTCAGATAAAATAAAATGCTGGTTTTGTTGTTTGTTTTTCTCTCTTTCTTTTTTAACAGAGTCTAACTATGTGTAAAAGACTGATATAGAACTTACCATGTAGCCAAAATTAACCTCAGCTTTGCAGTGATCCTCCTGCCTCAATCTTAAATGTTGAGATTACAGATGTGTGCCACTATGACTTACCAGCATAATCCCTTAAAATGTTGTTCTTCACTTAGATAATAATAAACTGCACTATGGCCTAAAGGACATTTGAAGAATTTGACGTTAATTTCTATAAGAAGTAGTGGAACTCTAAAGGAGGCTCTATACTCTATAATACTCTCATTTATAATCTCCTCGATGTACATCCAGCCTCTATATCAGGACTGTCTCAGAACAAGTGCTCAGTCAATGGAAAAATATTCCAAATTAGGACTTGCCTTGAGGGTGATGGCTCTTTAGTATAATTGGAGAGTTGTAATTTGGAGTGTAATGGAAAACAACATGGTGATCAAAATATTGACATGAACGTTGAGTCTTTGACGGCTTTCTGTCTGCTGGGTTTTATCTGTATAGAGCTGAAGCACGTCTCCTTGAGAGTTTAGTAAGGATGTAGCTACACATCACATATAGAATTGGGGTACACTTGCATAGCATTTTGTCTTTGTGCTGTATAAACAGTTCCAAAATATGACTATAAAGGGAATGTGATCATGAAGCTGACATTCTAAAATTTAATTTTTTCCCAGAGGACCTCATAGAATGTTTAGAGAAATTTAATTTGTGAATCTAATATATTTTAAATACTGGGAAACTAAACTGAATAATATGTTTGAAGAGACAAGCTTAATGACAAAATAGATTATTCTAGGAAGGCCTGTGTGGTTTCTAAGCGCTGGGTGTCCTTAATCATATTTTATATATCGTCTTTCATCTTTTATGAGTTTTCAAGCCTTTACTTTCTTTGTTTCATACATATTTTTCTTTAATTTTTATTTGTTGTCTTCTGGATTAGGTAGGTGAGGGGTAGAGGATTCAAGACAAATGAAATCCATTACTTTGAATCCTAATTAAAAAGCAAAATTAATCCCTGCGTTTCAGAGGCAGAGACAGGTACCCTTGAGGCCAGCCTGGTCTAAAGAGTTTCACATCAGCCAAAACAGCACAGAGAAACCCTGACTCAAAACAATCATACAGAAAAAGAAATGCAACTAAAATAAAAAGTTTAAAAAAATGACCTTTGGCAAAGTTTTGGTGTATGAACTTTAATATTTTTTTATCCATTATGTCATTCATGTTTAAAATAGGTTCTTACCAATTACTTGTAAGTTGAAGTTTACTTTCTACACTTAAATGACTGTACAGGTGTTAATGTGTATATACATCTGTACTTAATTAAAATTGATAAATTTATAGCAACTTGCCTAACAGAAGAAAAGCCCCTGTAGTATTGGAATTCACCAGTTTAGATTTCTCTTTTGCTGCCTGTCATTATTACAAAAATGCAAATATTTGCTTTTTCTGTAAAAGCTGTGTTTGTTGCTGCTCTGCTATTTTTGTTTTGTTTTGTTTGTTTTTGTTTTGTTTTGTTTCTTCATTTTACATTTCCAATTAGCCTCAGTTGTTTCTCCTCATTACTCTCAGAGCAGAAGGATGGCAGGAAACCTGTCTGGGGTCAGTCCTACCATTGGGTCCTTTAGCAAAGTTGAAGCGTTCACCCATGTCTTCCTGACCTCAGACCATCATGGCTTCCTGACCTCAGACCACCAGAAACGATTTCCTTACTGCAGCTTAGTTGCAGGTTGGCAGCTTGTCAGCAACAGCTGGACGCTTTTGTTCTCTATCCACTCCTGTTCTTGTCATATCCTGAACTGTGGGAGAAAAATGAGGCAGTCACATAACTTACAGAGTATGACCTTCAAAAACTAGAACATTGGGAAATTGCCTAGCGACTTGCTGGCCACTTTGGACTTCCCTGTTACCTTTTGACTGTACTGAAGCCCTTGAGTATGCTAACTGCCTCACACCTCTGAAAGGCACACCACATCTACAGAGGAGGTAACACTTCCAAAACAGGAAAATGCTGAGCCGCAATCAAAGAACATCCTTTGTATCTTTGTATTTTTTAACAGACTGAGTCATGAAATAAATGATAGCAAACTCTTAAGTGGCACATTAGTCAGAGTTTGTCACATAAATGAACAGGATGATCACACAATAAACACATAAACAGTGCTGTCAGTGTTTTAAAGGGCTCATGATGGCAGTGTGCTTAGGACCAGAGCTGACCATCTTTAAAATAAAACAGGTTAGGTATGAATCTAAGTGATTGACAGCGAGGTAGGAGTGGCGATCCAATACTATACACATGCCTATTGTATGGCAGATACACTACAGAGGTCAATAACTTAGGTAAAGAAGGCATTTTGTAGACTAGATTGGGAACCCAAGCAAGACAGGATGGAACCTTAGACCACTGTGAAAGCCATAGTTCACTGAGCATATATGTGAAAAAGAGGAAGGGAAGGTATAGGTAACTCTATCAACGGAGGTCAAACATCTGCTTGAGTGATAGTGACATTTTTTAGTAACTGCAAGATCATCTGGAAGAAAAATAATAATGCTCAAAAGTTCATTTGGTGACGTTCTTGGATGTCAGATCACCCACGGAGAGAGTAGAGTAATTAGCTGAATTTTGGAGTTTGAAGCTGAGAAAGCAAAAGCTGAATTCAAACATTGCTCTTTCCTCGTATTAGCAAGGTCCATCAAAGTCAGGGAGCGTGTGGAGATGAACTTGAAACTCATACAGATAGATAAAGGAAAGGTTCAAGATCAACCCCCACATTTTTTTCTGATGAAGAAAATAAGGAAGAGCCAGGCACAGTGCATCAAATCTGTAATTTCATTATTCAGGAGATGAGGCAGGAGGATTGCTATAAGGCTAGTCTGGGGTAGATAGTGAATTTCTGAGTTCCCCTTTATGGGATCAGAATGGAAATGTGTCACAATAAATAGAAGATGAAGGAAGAAGAAAACCTGGAAGACCCATGGAGGAAAGCAGAGGGTGGGAGTTTAAGACTGTAAGTTCAGTATGAAGGCCACTCACATGTCTGTGTTGAGAAGAGGCAAGTGCTTCAAGGACAGAGACTAAGAAAAGACTTGTTAAAAGCAGCATCTGGTGCCATTAATCCTTCTTCAAGGTTTGGGGCCTAGAACTATTTGACAAAGTACTACTCACGTGGATTTGTCAGCTTTCTGCCACTGTGATAAAAATGCTCTACTAAACCCTTGCAAGGAGGAAGGATTGTTTGGATGCTAGTCTTAGATATTTCAGTCCACGGTAACTTGATACCAGGCCAGGATGAGTTAGAAGACTGATGCAGGACATGAATGTGGTAGAACAAAACTATTTACCTCCATGCAGCCAGCAACATGGGAAGGGTGCAGAAGGGTGCAGAAGTCCTGGGGTGAGAGCACCCTCCCAGGTCGTAATCGCAGGGGCTCACCACCCTCCTGGAACTGCTTTCAATGTTCCCCTCACTTCTCAGTATCCCCAACAGTTATGAGTTTACAGTGAACAAGGTTAGAGTTCTTGCAATCTAACCACCTTCCAAAGACCCCACTTCTGCACACTGCCCTATGGGGGCCATGTTTCTAAATCCAATGCTTTCAGATGCAATTCCTGACCTAAAGCATACGACTATTGTACCTCAGAACCAAATCTTTTCCCCCTTTAAGATGTGTACATCCTTGTTAGACATCATAATCAGAAAACTCTCGTAACAATTTAAATTTCAAATGCCACCTTCCCGTATTCACCATGGTACATAGTGAATTTTTTCATTTATATATTCACTTTGCATCCTGATCCCAAACTCTTCCTCCCTGTCTTTCTAATCTCACCCTCCTACACTCCTTCTCCCATTATCCACAAAGAATGGGAGCATCACTCCCACCTTCCACCCACTACCCCAGATAAAATCCTGCCCTGGTATACTAAGTTTTATCAGTATTAAGCACATTCTCTCCCACTGAGGCCAGACAGGGCAGCCTAGCTACAGGAAGGGGATCCAAATCAGACAATAGAGTTAGAGTCAAACATAGCCCCCACTCTAGTTGTTGGGGTACTCACATGAAGAACAAGTTGTACATCTGCTACATATGTGTAGGAGGCATAGCTCCAGTCTATGTGAGCCCCAATAAACCCAGGTTAGTTGGCTCTGTAGTTTTTCTTATGGTGTCCTTGACCCCTCTGGCTCCCTCAATCCTTCCCCTGGCTCTTCCATAAGACTCCCTGAGATTTGCCTTGTTTCTGGGTCTCTGCATCTCTTTTCATCAGCTTTGGGGTGAAGTCTCTCAGAGGAGAGTTATGCTAGGTGTCTACCAGCATAGCAGAATATCATTAACAGTGTCAGGGGTGGGTTCTTTCCCATGGAATGAGTATCAAGTTGGGCGAGTCATGATTGGCCAATCCCTCAATCTCTGCTCCAATTTTATCCCTGCATATATTGTGAGCAGGGCAAATTTTGTGTTGAAGGTATTGTGAGTGGGTTGATGTCCCTTTTCACCCACTGGAAGTCCTGATTGGGTATAGAATGTGGCCACTTCAGCCTCCATATCTCCCCTGCTAGGAGTCTCAACTAGGGTCTCCTCCATATCCTTCCAGGGACCTATGTCCCAGGTCTCTGGCTTGTTCTGGAGATACTCACAGCCTACGCGATTTCCCTTCTCTCCACCAGACCTCTTACCCCAAGCCCTGCTTTCCCCATACCTGACCCCCCTCTATTTCTCCCCCATATCCTGTCTCCCACCCAATTCCCTCTCTCTGTCCATGTCCAAAGGTCTATTTTATTTTCTCTTCTGAGTGAGATTCAAGAATACTCCCTTGGGCCCCTGTGGTTGCTTAGCTTCTTTTGATCTAAGGATTGTAGCTTGGTTATCCTGTACTTTCTGGGTATTAGTGAGTACATAGCATGTGTGTCTATTATGAATAAGGCTTCTATATGAGAAACATAAGCTTAGTCAACAGCAGTAGACTAAACTTCAAAACCAGGGGTAGGCACCTTGCCTCCTGAATCCTAGTTTCCTAATCTTTACTCCATCAACCAAAGCCACAAAGTAATTTGAGAAATATCATCCCCCCCACACACATACACACAAATAATCTAATAGACAGTCCCATATGGAGGGACTAAACAGAGGCTCAGTGGTTAAGAATGCTATATGTTCCTTGGAGGAGTGGAGTTGGGTTCCTAGCACCTTACACAGGTGATTTCTTATTGTTCTGCTTAGGGAAGATGATGTGGGCCAAGTAGCCATTGAGTCAGGTATTGAAGAAAAAACAAGAGTCAAGTACAGTCTTTACAGTGATGCTCAGTTGTGAGAATGATTTTGTCCCAGTATTTGCCATTCTCTGTACCTACCATAAGGCTGGGATCTACCATGCTGACAGACTTGTAACTCTGCAAAGTGCCACCATTTCTCTTTTGAATCCACACATAGGCTGCTTCCTTGAATGATGAAGCACCTTCCTGGGTATCCTTCAAGTCTCCTTCCAACATCATTCTTCAGTGCCCAAACCATTTTGAAAGTCCCTCCCAAGGAGTCCATGTATCATCTCTAAGGATTTTCCATCTCCAGATATTTCCAGAGCCTCCTCAGTCTTCCTTAGGTAACTTCTGAACAGCAGGCACTTTCCTCACACATTTGATGCCGACTTCCACACCCTAAAGTGCTGTGGTATCAACACAGGCTCTCTCCTTAACCTCATGGTATGGCTTTTATAGTAGTGACAAATAGACAAAACTTGGTGAAATTTCCCACTACCTTTATTATCATTAGTAATGACTGTATGTATGTATGATACTCCAAATTCTAAGAGCAGATATCTGCCAACCTAGTTGTGATGCCCAGCAAAGCTGCCTCTTAAAACTGACGGGCAAATAGACCTTTCAAGTTAAACACAAACATGATTTACAACCACTGAGCAGAAGACATCTGAAGAAATCCTAACCATATAATATGAGAAAAGGAACCCACACACATGAAAGACAGGAAAAAATAAACTTAACTAGAGGAAAGGAGATTTAGAAAAAAATTAAACATTATGATTTGGCAAACCAGAAAAAAAAACCTCTAAAACAGTGGTTCTTGATTTGTGGACCATGATCTCTTTAACAAACTCTATCACCAAACACATTTACAGTTATAAATTAGAAGCATACATATGTATGTATGTATACATGTGTATATATATATATATATATATATATATATATATATATATATACACACACACACACACATACATATTGATACACATGTATATATGTATACACTTGTGTATATACATATATAGACATGTATGCACATATATAAATACATATATACATACATATATTTAGTTTCTAACAATGTGTATGTATTTATATATATATATTTATATATGTACATATACATATATGTAAATACACACAAACACACACAATTTGGCTAACTTTGTTCCAATTGCTCCATTCTTACATATTTACAGCTGAGCTAATGTGTTTAGTTTGCTTATTTTTGCTCTTTAAAATATAGCTTCCTAGAGCAAAGACTACTATAACATTTATAAAATCTGTTATGAGCTCAATGGATATGAAAGAATACTTCCAGGCTGTGAATGGTGATTTAGAGTCATGTGCTTCCTTCAACACTAAATGTTTCCTCCAAGTTGACTCCTAAACTCACCAGGGTAATTGAAAGGATGGCTTGTGAACTTTTCATAGTATAAAAATTTCATGAAACATTACCTTATTTTTGAAAAGTTATTACTAAATATTTTAGTTCTTGATTTGTATACAGACCAAGAAATTTGGGGACTTCAGGGTTTCAAATAATGCAAATAACTTATCAGACAAGCTAGACACTGCATTTTAATACGTGTGAATTCATGCAAAAGAAAGAAGGGGATTGAGAAGGCTGCATGGATGTTTTACAAAAAGCAATAAACATGCCAGTCCCCTAGGAAAACTAGGGCAATAATTTAATCGTGTATTGGCAATATCTATATTCCTAGATAAATGCAAAAGCTTCCAAGGTATAAATAGCTTGCTGCCTTCAGCAGCTCTTTACCGTACCTTGTCAGGCAAGCATACAACAGCCAAAATTTGTACTTTAAAGGCTTAACTGCCATTTCGCAGTGTGTATGAAAATAGTGGTACATTTCAAAGTGATGCCTGGCAAGAGAGAATCCTTTCGAGTATTGAGGAGTGTCAGTACTATTCTGTAACATCCTTTATACAACCCTGTGTTGATTTTAAGTACCTTCTCCTCTTTAAAGGTATCATAGCAGAAAACCTAAGTTTTGCACTTGACCTTGTCCTTATACCTAAATATCTTAGAAAATCATTGCTTCTAAAATTAAACTCTTGCTGGAGACTTTGCAAATTTGACTTAAAACAGAGACATTGTGAAACGTGTGCGATGGCATTAAAAGAACAAATACATCTAGAAGTTAGTTTTGCTGGAATTATTTACTATTTATAAGAGCACCCCATATTGCTATCTCCTCTTAGATTTTGAAGTTCCCATGATTTAAAATAAAAGACCAAAATGAATCCCTTACTCTTACAGATAACTTGATTGGCTACAGGATTTGGACACACATTGCTTTCAAGTCAAACATAATTTTACATTTATTTATTTGTTGAGAGAGACAGACAGACGGAGGGAGGGAGGGAGGGAGGGAGAGAGAGAGATAGAGAGAGAATGCCCTCTCCACTCACTATATCAGCTCCTGGAACTGATCTCAGGTCCTCAGGCTTGAAGCACACACCAGGACCTGCTCAGCTGGTGGCTAGTCCTCAACTGTAAATTTATAACTAATTGCTACTTTCCTCTAAAATCAACAGGGGAAGCTCTATGTTTCTTCTTTATTTACATTTTATTTGTGTATTACAGCACCACTGAAATTAAAGTCCAATGATAGGTAACGTGTCACCTGTTTGATTTCTGAGACATCTTTTATCAGAAAGTGAAAGGCAGGCATTGCCAAACATTCTAAAGAAACCATCCCTGTTAAGTTAGGTCTAAAAAAACCCACCATGGAATCCTGAAACGGATGTGGAGCTTATCCTTAAAACACTCAAAGATTAACCTTTTAAACAGCATCGCTTTGCAACCTATTTGTTCAATTTCAAAGTTCAATTGTGTTCAACACCATGGAAAGTTTTATGATTGAATACGTGTAATTATAGTGCATACAGGCTTAAAAATAACTCAGGGGACTGAACAAAGTTTTCCAGTAGTTAATCATTAATGAAGATCTTGAATCTGTACTTTAAATATAGACAAAACTCAGTATAATGATCTCATTAGCGCCTTACAGAGGTTATCTATTTCAGTATTTGTCAGGAGGATTCAGATGGAAATAAACTCCTTAACATATCTAAGAGAGATTCTTGATCAAGTTCTCAGTTAAGAGATGTATCAAGGCTGATTAATTGTTGTGTAAATAGAGCTTCAAACCAGAGGAAACAGAATCTGCTTCTCTCTAAAGGTGGTCCATTCTAAAAAATAAGCTCCCCTACCTGTGTACTGTGCCTTAGTTTAATTTGTTTTTATACATTTGGCCCAAACAGTGCTTTATAAATGCAGAAGTTGGGGAAAATAAATAAAACCACGTGCTGTGTTTTACTTGGCTAAAAGTCAAATGGAATGGAGACCTTTCCCAGGTGTTGAAAACTTGAGTTTTCAAAGGGGGAGACAAAGCGTGCTTATTTGTCTCTGACAAAATCTATTGCTGAGATTTTGCTTTGCAGGAAGAAAGAACAAAACCCTTCCAGAAACAGGGTCACAGTTAGTCTTGAGTATGAGCTTACTCCTCAAAGTATCATTGTGATCTGTGAGCAAATGGAGTTGAGGTTACTGACACTTTAGGGAAGTGACCACTGTGACTGACCCATCAAAGGCAAATGAGGTGAGCATCCATCATTCAAACACCAGAGACTTCTTAACTTGTCTGCTGTCATTTGGTGGATCTCTAAGTGAGACGATGGAAATAATCTATGGGGGACTTTGTGGGTGCCTTCATTTATCTATTTCCTGAGAATTCCTTTCCTGAATTTCTTTATTCTATTTGAATGGAACAGATCCTTCCAAAGTGTCATCAAGAAAAAGGATCTAGTCAAATATCAGGAATAGTCAAATCTCTTGAAAAATCCTCAGAGTCCTTGAATTTAAAGAGCACCCTCTTGGATGTTTTATTGTAACTTATCTCTAAAGCTCATTATCCCTTCTAAGATAACAAAGAGGCTGTCCTCAGGATTGCTGCCTTCTGTTGGGTCTTTACATGGTTAAATGTTTCTCTGAGATGACCTTTCTATTCCACAGGATATACTGACGCAAACTCCTGTCTCATGTCAATCCCGTCATCCTTCTCCTGTCTCCTGCTCAAGTGCCACCCTAAGTTCAATTTTCTTTTCCATTTAAAAAAATCATCATCAATGATGCTAACAAAAAGGCTTTCTAAGAACTCTTAGAAAACTCAAATTTTGTATTTTACTATGTTTGTGATAGAGAAAGGCACACACATAGAGGTCAGAGGACAACTTTGTAGAGTCAGTTCTCTAAGTCTACAGTGGTGTGCCAGCCACTGACCTCATGTCATCAGGCTTGTTCAGCAAACAGTAGCATCCACTAAACCATAAAAGCCTGTTTTTTATTATTATTTTACATGTGTGTGTGTGTGTGTGTGTGTGTGCATGTGTGAGTGTGTGTGTGTGTGTTTACACACACATGTGGATGCCCATGAATGCAGGTGTCCATGAAGACCAGAAGTATTGAATTCCTGTGGAATTGAATTACTGACAGGCTTCAGCCCAAGGCTTATATACTGAGAACTTCTTTCTGAGAGCCACCATCACAGCCTAGCTCCTTTTAGCCAGTGCTCTGAACCCCTGAGCCATCTCTTCAGCCCCCTCCCTTCTATTCTTAATACCCTCTTCTGTCCAAGAATTATCTATACTCAGTAAGACAGAGGGGGTTCACAGTCTTTTTTTTTTTTTTTTTTTTGGTTTTTTGAGACAGGGTTTCTCTATATAGCCCTGGCTGTCCTGGAACTCACTTTTGTAGACCAGGCTGGCCTCGAACTCAAAAATCCACCTGCCTCTGCCTCCCAAGTGCTGGGATTAAAGGCATGTGGTGCCACTGCCTGCCTTTTGCTTTTCTAAGGCACCTTATTTTCCTATGCACACAGGCATTTGCCTATGTGGGCAAGGGTGAACACACATTCACGCACACAAACACATACATGAACACATATCTGCACATACAAAAAGATCTCTTATCTGGAGAATCCCAGGTTCCTTCAGTGTAAAGGAACCTTGTCTGGGTTTCTTCAGATAAGTTAGATGCTACTTTTAAAGACCTTCCACCTGCCTCATTATATTTCTACCAAGCAACTTGCGTTTTTGTGTGGTTGTTATTTCTTTGCATATCTCTCTTACTTGTTGGAAAGCAATTTCAACATTGAAATGGCCTCTCATTCAATTCCTAAATCTTCCATTAGCAGAGTTCCTAAGTTTTAGTAATGAGTTCTCTGTAAATTCTGGAGATTGAATATGGATAGATATTGAGTGAAAAGCAAACCTTGACTAAACTGACTTGACATGAGTAAGAGTTTGAAAGAAACCTTATTTGATTAGTGTGATGGTTTGTATAAGCTTGGCCCAGGAAGTGGCACTATTAGGAAGTGTGGTCTTGTTGGAGTAGGTGTAGCCTTGTTGGAGAAAATGTGCCACTGTGTGAGTGGGCAGTTGGACCTTCCTTCTAACGACATGGGAGACAGTCTTCTCCCATTTGCCTTTGGAAAAAGATGTAGAACTCTCAACTTCTCCAGTGCTCTGCTTACCTGGATGCTGCCATGCTTCTTGCCTTGGTGATAATGGACTGAACCTCTGAACCTATAAGCTAGCCCCAATTAAATGTTTTCCTTTATATGAGTTGCCTTGATCACGATGTCTCTTCATAGCAATGCAGACCCTAACCAACTCAACTAGCTTCCCTTTCAATGTTCAGGCCAAAAGAAATCATCCCTTGAAGACTTATAGGGAAAAAGTTTGTATTTATCCCTTTCACTTGAACGGTGTCTGTATTACATGTCATAATTGACCCAGATATTTGTCTCCTCCACCCCTCCTATAGGGAACCATTGTTTGTATACTAAATAAATTAGTGTCCTCTTCTCAACACTGAATTGTATTTCTAGGTAGAAGTGTGAGTATGCAAGATTAGCCAATGAATAAGCAAAATAACGCATATACATTTTTATCAAATATTTCTAGAGGTCTGTGATTTTATCAAAAACTAAAATAAAAAAAAAAATGAAGAAAGCCAGGACTTGGATCTGATTGGCCAAAAAGCAGAGCTAAGGAATGGAAAACGTTGTTCTAAAGGATGACAGGCTATAGAGACTCTCCTGGTGGATCACGATGCCTTTCAACCCATGCTGGCTTCCAGCCTTCCTTTTGCAAGACCAAAGTTTTTTATAAATGTAGGATCCTAACATTGTTTGTGATTCTATTGACTCATTGCCTGCTTTTCTTATTTTAGAAAATATTGAGCTGCAGTCAGGTATGAAGGCACTGGCCCAAAATGCCAGTTTGGGGGAAATGAGGCAGGAAGAACAAGATTTCAAGACTACCTTCACCTATATAGCACATTTGAGTCCAATTTGGCTTACTTGAGACCCTATCTCAAACAAACAAACAAACAAACAAACACACAAACAGATCCTACATTCTACCCAACACTCTACTGAAGGGAAGGTCTCAGGCTCCCATGATGCTTAGAATCCTTTAAGGAAATAAAAGTTGATTATGACAATTTTGCTATCTAATATTTTAAAACTATCAAGATGATAAGCTCTGCCTCTAGTGTGATTGAATATAATCTTCACAGAGCTTATTTGTCTCTGTGCATTATTGTGTGTATAGATGCTGGACTTCAATTTTCATAGATTGCTCATCAGATAGTGGTGGTGTAAGTACAGATATGCCATGTTTCTAATACCAGGAAAACTTCTCTTTTCAAGTCAAAAGATTGAAAAAACCTTTCAGTCAGCTTGAACAAATATATTTTGGGTGTGAATAAATTTTTCAGTCATTAATAAAATTTAGTAGCATAATTTCCTTATGAATGTGCACATTAAAATTGCATTGCATGTAACGTAATGAATCATAATTAGGATATAATCTTTTCCCATATTTATTTTTGAAGAAAACTACTCACACATACAGTATTGATAATAGTTACTTCTCACCAATGTAGCTACCTTTTTAGTTCCCAAATACAATATTTCCAAAGATATTTTTTTTACTCCATAAAAGCCATTTAGGATAAAATACTTCTTAAATCATAAGTGATTTTGTTACTGAAAACTTTATATAAAGTTAAAAATACTAAATATAAAATATATATTCTCCTTATTCTATAAGAATATGCTTTCAGTGTTAACAATTCAATTTGAATCCATTATCCACTGTTTGAAAAATAGGATTTAAACCAATTTTAGCTTTATTTATTTCCCTCTTTATTTTAGATAAATCTATCACATAGAAACTGTAATATCGAATGTGTCACATCGAGTAGTTTATTTTTTTAAATAAGCTTACTGAGAAAGTACCACATTATCAAGAGACTTTTGAACATATTGAACAGAAGGTGATTCCTTTTTTCATAGAAGGAAACTAACACCTAAATCTCATCATGAATGTGAATATTTATGGAATAATTCACTTGCAAAGGTAAAGAGTCCTGTGTACTGACTGTCAGGTTCCACCTCACATTCATGGGTTGAACTTGTAACCCCCGAGTTAACTATATTTGAATATACAGCTTGTGCAAAGGTAATAATGGTTCAATGAGGCTGAATGTCACTTCAGCTCTAAAGCTAATGATCTTTGAAGTGACATTAAACTTCTCCCTTTCTACTTTGTATGTACACAGCAAAAAGATAGCCACCTGACAGACAGAAAGAGAGCATGCATGAGATGCCTATTCAGCCAGCATCTTGATCTGGCTTTCAGATCAAGGGAACAAATTTCCCTCCTCTGTGGATCCAATTCCCAGAGTGAAAAATAGCTTGAGTATCCAGCCACCAGTTATTGGTGGCAAGTCTACCCAACCAGCTGCCTCTTTTCCAACATGAAATCCACACCTTAGTTAGAACCTTAGTTCTAGCAGTCACTCCAATTCATAATTGCTTATGATACTACCAAAGCTGTCATTGGTTCAAACACTCTCAAGTTAACCATAATTATCCAAGCTTCTACTCCCATTCTCCTTACAATACTGAATAGAGAGAGGCGTACAGTCCTTGCACATCACTATGTGCAGGGTCATGACAGAATGCCGTGAAATGTTAGACTCATATTTAGATGAATGTGTGTGGCACCCTTACTTTAGAAATGATGTCTTCTATTCCCTTTGCCACCTACATCAGAACAGTTTGTTGGCAACTAAAAGAGTTTTTGACTTCTGGTTTAGAATGTATTAATACAAATGTCCAGGGACAGATTTTTTTCCAGTTGAACACTTCTGAGAGACTAATTAGTTCAATTGATCCAAACTTCTAGTCTTTATGTCACTGTGAGACATGAATTTTATTATTTAGTCCATTATAGAGGATTTTATTTTGACAACCAGAGCTGAGCATCAAGAGTAGACAGGGAACTGTCGTCAAATGGCATGTGGGTAGGACGGCATGAGTGTCCCTTATTTTTCTGCATATTAGACAAAAGGGAATTTTTTTTTAATTAAGCAATTCTCCTGGCCAGCAATGAAGCTTCTTTGAAAAGCTTCTCCCCGCCCCGCCCTTTTTATTGCATATTTTTTTTTTATTTACATGTCAAATATTTTCCCCTTTCCAGGTCTCCCCTTTGGAAACTCCCTATTCCATCATCCCCCATCCCCTGCCTCTATGATGCTTCTCCCTACCCACCCACTTACCCACTCCCCTCTTCCTGCCCTGGTATTTCCCTACACTGGGGCATCGAACACCCTCAGGCCCAAGGGTCACTCCTCCTACTGATGTTCAACAAGGCTATTCTTAATACAAGCACTGCTGAAAAGAACAGCAGCTCTGCGAGCCTATTGCAGTGGAACCCAACATTATACTTCCTCAAGACTGACAGACATGAAATACATTTTAAAATGTTATGAAATGTCAACAAATCACAATATTTTCTTTTTTGAACTTTATTTATTTATGTGTAGGTGAGGTATGTACCACAGTGCAAAGGTAGGGAGATCAGAAATCAAGTTTGAGAAAGTCAGCTCTTCCTTTGACCTTTATGTGATTTCCAAGAGGTATAACTCAGATCATGAGTAGCAAGTACCTTTACTTCTTAATCTACCTCACTGACCCCCAATATCATGCCCTAAGCATCCTTTCCCTCAACAGTATCAAGAAGGACCTGGAGCAATCATCTTTTCCCAACCTCCAGTTGGGAATGTTTGTCTCAGTTCAAAGTACAAGGGAAATATGTTTTCTCTATCCCATGTTACTCTCTTGAATCAGTACTTGGGTTAAGAGTTGGGCAGTATGAGTTCCTTTGTGTGTTGAAAAAAAAAAGACTGATCAAAGCATCTATGGAAGGGTTTTCTGTGATGAACAGTTCTAGCAAGAGTACATTATGGCAAGGAAGGCATAGTGGCTGGAGTCAGGAGGATGCTGGTTACATTGCATTAAGAGAAAAGAAGCAGAGAGCAATGAATGTCCTTGCTAATGTAGATTTCTATTTTATGCAATCCAAGACCCCAGCCAATGGAGGAGTGCTGCATACATAAACTGTGGGTCTTTGTGATGATTCACTTTGACAATTCCATACTCTTTAGAATCACCTGGGCACAGAATCATACTGAATGATTATCTAGCTCATATAGGCCTAGAAGCATATATCTCTGTATGTCTTTAATTGAGTTAACTGAGGTGACATATATTAGAAAGGGGTTCCTAGACTGTATAAGTAGAGAAAACAAGCAGAGAGAGTGAAGCAAGCAAGCATGCATGCATTCATTTCTCATTGTTCTTGACTACAGATGTCAGATGACTAACTGCTTAATTTCTCTCTTTGACTTCTATGTAACAATGGACTATAACCTAAAATTATAACCTAAATTACATCCCTTTCTGCTCAAAGGTCCTTTCTTTTTGTCGGGGTATTTTATTACAGTGATAGAAATGAAACTGGAACATTTTTCACATTTATTTAACTTAAGATAAACCCTTCACAGTAATACTTAGAATTAACTAGAGATTCTAGATCCGCCACGGTGTTAAGATCTTTGTGAACTTTATGTTGTGGGCGAGACACATTATTCTGAAATAACCTAGATTTTGTTTGTCATTTGCTGTGAAAATAAAGAGCCAAAATTAGGTGATGTAAGCAGTCATTTGAAGTACTCACACCAAAAAAAATAAAATAAAAAGAAATAAAAACACATATTAGAGGTCATTTGACATGATATAACGAAGTTTTGAAGTGAACTTTATGAGAAAGCTGAAGACTCGTGGCCCTGAGTCATAGGTTCACAACCACAGCAAGGTTATTTAGTGGAGTTTGGGGCTCCTAGACTCTGCTTTGTATTTCTGTGTACTCTGATCATAGTGCAGAGCTATCTTCTCCTAGCAGCTGAACACAGTGAGCGCACTGTGCCATTTCTCATTCTCCAGGTAGCATCTTCCTTGCTATGCTAAGGAACAGAACTACTGCTGCCGGGAGGATTCATTAATTCCCTCCTAATTACGGAAGGGCCAGCCACATAGATTTCAATCCATGGCATTTCTTCAAATTTCATTTCTTATTTTAAAAGAAGTTAACAAATTCTTATGAAAACCATTTTGTTTTTAAAAATTCCAGTTAAGTCAATAAATTTACCTAAAATATCTAGTAATATATAATATTTTGAAAATATTGTCTAAAGTCATGTGACTTTAACAGTAGACTTCACATTTACTTATAATATTATTTTTTCTTAGTAAAGATGTTCTAGAGAGGATGTGACGTGGGAGGTTTCATTTATAAAATTCTGGGTAAAATTAGCCTTAGAGAAATTGTGTTTGTGGAGGTAGGAGGGAATTGATCATCTGAGTGCATTACAATATCAAAATATTCAGACATGAGTAGATAGGCTACAAGTTTGATATTGCATGAGTGACAGACAAAGAATAACTAATTAAAAGATGTGTTTAAAAGTTCAATGAGAATATGGAGTTGTGGTTGTCTTGGGATCAGTATTAATACAAAATTAAAATGTTTTTACATTATCATGGTACAAATACTACCACATTCAAATCCCCATAAGCAGGCAAAAACCTGAAAACATTATTCTAAATGTGATTGTTAAAATTCATCAACTTTATAGAACCTAAATTTACCAAATTGACAAGTTTTTGGGCACATGTGTATGGGATTGTCTCAATCATGTTAATTGGGATAGGAAGAATCACCCTAAATATGAGTGTCACTATTCCATGTAATGGAGTCCTGGACTGCATAAAAAGGAGAAAACAGTCCAAGCAAGAGCCTTTATCCTCAGCTTCCACTCGTGGATGCTATGATCACCAACCCTCAAGCCCCAGTCACCAGTGCCTTCCTCACCATATGGATGTGATACTAGAACCACGAGGCAAAATGAATCTTTATATCCTCATGTTTCTTTGATTATGTATTTTGTCACAGCAACAAGACAAACAGAATAATACATCTTCCATCTGGATGTACAAGTGATTCACATTCAGTGATCTTTCTATTAATCACTATATTTCTGAATGAGTCGCATGCCCAATGCTGTTCTAAACTAAGTATGTGGCCACGAGTTAGACAGGAAGCAGAGAACAGTTGAGAAGACCAACCAAACAAACAAACAAAAAAACCTCTGCATCAGCAACTGCTGGGAAAATGGCAAACCTAAGTGGTAGAATTCTGCTAGGAAAAAAACAAAAAACAAAAACAGAAGAATATTTACATCAGGGTTAGCAGTAAGGTGCTGCAGGCATGACATTTGAGCAATATGCAGGAATAGAAGTGAAAGTCATTCTGTTGTGTGGATATTTACAACACCATGTAGACGGTAAGGTCATGCTAAGGATGCTACCATGAGTTCAGGAATTTAAGAAGGAGCAAAGGCCAGGGAGGCTGAAGTGTGATGGACAAGATGGAGAGTGATATGACATAGTTTCCCGTTAGATTCCCATCACTCAGAACTGTGACATCTGAGGAGAAAATTACCACTAGAAAGCATGATGTATCATAAGTCTGAGTATGAGATACCTTCATTTTCATTGAATGCCAGAAAGTTTTTATCTTTCTTATTTCTTCCCTGATGCAGTGATTGTTGAGTAGAGAGTTTTTCTGTTTCCTTGAGTTTGTAGGCTTTCTATTGTTTCTGTTATAGTTGTTGAAGTCCAGCTTTAATCCATGGTGGTCTGATAAGATACCAGGGTTATTGTAAACTTTTTGTATCTGTTGAAGCTTGTTTTGTTCCCAATTATATGGCCAATTTTGGAGAACATTCCATAAGGTGCTGAGAAGATATATTTTTTATGTTTGGTTGTATTCTGTAAATATCCACTAGATCATTTGATTCATAACATCTGTTACTTTATTTCTTTGTTTGGTTTCTGTCTGGATGACATGTCTACTGGTGAGAGTGGACTATTGTAGTCTTCCACTGTTAACATGCATGGTCCCATGTGTGATTTAGGCTTTAGTAATGTTTCTTTGATGAATGTGGGTGTGCTTGCATTTGGGGTATAGATACCCAGAATTGAGAACTCATCTTGGTAAATCTTTCCTTTGAAGTATATGATATATCTTTCCCCCATATCTTTTGATTAATTTTGGTTGAAAGTTTATTTTGTTAGATATTAGAAATGCTATTCCAGCTTTTGTCTTGAGTCCATTTGCTTGGAAAACCCTTTCTCTGTGCTTTACTCTGAGGTAATGTCTATCTTCGTTGTGGAGGTGTTTTTCTTGTATGCAGCAGAATGAAGGATCCTGTTTCCCCATCCATTCTGTTAGCCATGCATGCTCACACACGATACTTCCCTTCTTTTTGTTCTACGAGTGTGAAATTATTTATTTCCTATGTTTTCTTGGGTATAGCTAACCTCCTTGGAGTTTTCCTTCTAGTATTCTCTATAGAAGTATATTTTTGGAAAAGTCTTTTGTGTGTTGTAGCCATACCAAACAGGACTAGGCATGCCATGATATGTTATCATGAAATATCTTACTTTCTCCATATATCATTATAAAGAATGATTTTTTCGTTTTTAATTCTTAAGGGTAATTGATAAACTTCTCAAGGCAAGACAAAATAAGAGAGAATCATTGTGTTTCATCTTTTCCACAACTGAAATTTGGTCACAAAATGGAGAATAACTTTTATTTGAAAGTAGAAACATTTTTAAAACCAAAAGTCACCACAAGTTCATGTCTAGACTTCACCTTGATCAAGAAATTTCTTGTGTATTTATAACCAAGCAAAGTTGTAATAATCAGACCCAGGTTCACATTCTAATTTAAAAGTAAATTTGGTCTGACTTGACCACCATGGTGTCATTTCTCACCTGGTATTTTATTTTATTTTTTGGTTTTTCAAGATAGGGTTTCTCTGTGTAGTCCTGGCTGTCCTGAAACTCACTCTGTAGACCAGGCTGGCCTCGAACTCAGAAATCCACCTGCGTCTGCCTCCCAAGTGCTGGGATTACAGGCGTGCACCACCACTGCCTGGCTCATTTCTCATCTGTTATGTAGTACTAATAGTCCTTTAACATCTATGAAATTTAAGTCATGTGCTGTGATGGATGCCATTGTTACTGCTTGATGTTCCAGATGGACCTACAGGACTGTTCACTGCAATTTCTCTCCCTTAGAAATATGCATATGGTAAAATAACTGGTATTATTTTAATAAATCATTTTTGTTATTCACTCAGAAATATATAAGCTTTGAGAAAAGAAATTTGCCGTTGAAGTATTAAAGTCCAGCTTAACTTGGTGTTACATGCCTATATTCCTAACTTTTCAAAATATTGAGGCAGGAAGATGTTATGTTCAAGCTCATCCTGGACTTGAGTGATTTAAAGTCCAATTTGTCTTACTTATAGAATCCTGATTTGAAAAACTATGATGAAAACAATATTAAAATAGCTGAAGATGTAGCTCACTAACAGAGCACTTGCACAACATTTATAATGTCCCAGGTTTAATCTTCTATACAGCAGCAACAACAAAATCAAATCATTAAAATTAATATTAACTACAAAGATTGTCAGTTATAAAAGACAATCTCACAGCAGACTTCCACTTCTCTGTATTTTGCAATCTTTATGCAACCTCTTCTATGAAGTCCCTTGAACCCTCGGTGCAGAAACTTTATTGTAGCCATCCCAGCCAGGACTAGTCACCCTAGGATAAGTTGTTCTCTATACTTTGAGTTGTTGTAGTTTTTCTGTGATGGTCTTTGCTGGGAAGAGAAACTTCCTTGATTAGAGGTAAGAGGTAAAATATGACTGACCATTAAGAAAATAACACAGACAATAGCAATAGGCATGGAAAGATGGAAGGAGAAATCTCATGATCCCTACCTCTAAACAAAGAACTACAGGCAATCAACAACTGCTTAGAGATGGAGGACTAGTTCCCTGGGGATGGGACCCTAATTGTTTTACAGTGCCAATTGTTATCCCTGAAATTACACATGGACAAGCAACATTTTACGAACTTAGCAAGTCTTGTATTATATAATGTGTGCATGTGTGTCTGTATGTATGTGTGCAGCAACAATACTCATAGAAAAAGAAGCCTTGAATTTGATTATGGAAAGGTATGGGAGAAGAGGGACAAATAGGAGGGGTTTGAGAGAGGAGAGGGGATGGGGGAAATTATATAATTTTATTTTAACTAAACAGAGAAACAGAAGCAAAAAACCTACACTTGCTCATCAGAACTGAGCAAAAGAAACCAGCCCATGATCTGATTCTTCCTGCTGCATCCAGCGGATGCCCAATAGATTCCGATTAATGCAGTTTGATCTGCTTTCACTTTTGGATGTTACTTTGGATTAAAAAGTCACGGATCACATCAATGTCATTTGTAGCTACATTAGAAAGACATGGCATGTATAACAATTTGATTTCTAAATCACGGAGCTAACTTTTCAATCATCAGAGACGTCTTACTCATGTTCCGTTTCTATGTTCCATAATAAAGCTTCATCTTATCCAATTTTATAGATTATTTTTATCAGGCTCAAAAATGAAAACATAGATTTCCAAAGTCTATATCTGTTATGCCAGAAATGTCACATGGAAAATGCAAGTGCATAACAAAAATAGCGCTCTCTCTCTCTCTCTCTCTCTCTCTCTCTCTCTCTCTCTCTCTCTCTCTCGTCTCCCTCTTACACACACACACACACACACACACACACACACACACACACACCACATATCCTCACTGCATTTCCTTAAATGCAATTATTTCAATGATTCAACATTTAAACAACAACAAAAAAGATAGCTATAAAAGCTCAGGACCCTCTCTCTCAACATCACTATGGCGTGGGATTCTTCACATTGCAATGTGTTGGTTTGTAGGTCCATAGGAATCGTTACCCACCATCTCGTCTGTATTACACTTGTTTCTGAATTCAGATTAACATTCTCTTTGAGCTTTTCTTTGTATTGTAATCATAGTGGGGAAATTGTATTTCAAACCTCAGATAAAAGCCTTAAAGTGATTTCATGTGACAGAATTTTATCTGGGTTTCAAAAACCCTAATAACGGCATTGACAATTCTCCTATGCAATTTCCCTCCTTCTTGTTACCGTAGGAGTATGGAAAACACGTTTCTGGCATAAAAAGCTAAAAGGGAAAAAAATCTGTTGTCTAATCTGAGTATTAGAAAAAAGATCACAAATCCTGCTATAGTATTCCGTACTTAAGCTAGTCCTGTGAAGGCCCCTGACATGCCCCCAGGGAGCTAAATATTGACAAGCATGCTTTGCCAATCAAGATCAAGCTTGTTGAATTAACAGAGCTCAAGTCTTGCACTGACACTATTACCCAGGACTGAGAACTCTTATCTTACCCATTTGCTTCGGCTTTGCCACTGATACTGTACACTTGAATCAGAGCTTTGCAGTGTGTCGTAAATGCTACGGCTGTGGATTAATTTGAGGATATATCAGTTCTTCTCATGTTCGCAGTGGAAATTATAAATAAAGTGAAGCGTGCATTGTTTTCTCTCCCAGCATGGATCTAGAAAGAAGCTGGCTACATCAGGTATTATCTCCTCTATCAGAAAATGTCACATAATTTCCATATGCCTAAAGAGAGAGAGAGAGAAGAGAATGATCCTGGTGAGTGTAGGTAACCCAGATTGCTTGCTTTTTGGTAGATTCCATCAAAACCTAAGATAAGATGAATCATAAATAAATGATTAATTTACTTTCATTATGATTCCAAAATCTCAAATGACCCACCCTCCAATAGCTACAGCATTTCTAAAGTGAAAATGCCATTTTCCTCAAAACCTAAAAGACAAGGTAGTGATTTTTTTCTGTTTTGGAATTTCTTTTTTTTTTTTTTTTTTTGGTTTTTCGAGACAGGGTTTCTTTGTATTGCCCTGGCTGTCCTGGAACTCACTTTGTAGACCAGGCTGGCCTCGAACTCAGAAATCCTCCTGCCTCTGCCTCCCGAGTGCTGGGATTAAAGGCGTGCACCACCACGCCCGGCTTGTTTTAGAATTTCAAAATGGATTTTATTATTAGTGTGAAAGAGGATATATATATATATACATTACATCATATACACGTATACAGACACACACATACACATATACATCTACATTATAGCATATACATATATACAGACACATACACATATACATCATATACATACAATTTCAGGGCTTATGATTCATGGATATTTGTAGTACCATTGATTCTGTAACTCTTTGAGCTCAATGTTTTCCTTGACCTCCTCCCATGTAGTAGAAAAAAATGGAGACCCAAAAGTCTTTGAAACTTGTCTGACCATGTCCCAGACTTCATGCAGCTGCCCCTTATTTTCCTTCCAGTCAACATACCTGCAGTCAGTGTGCTGACATTTCTCTCTCTGCTAGGAGTCATATAAAAACAGGCAGGCCTTGCTCTCTCAAAATATTCTTCCTTGCTTTAAAATTATAAGAAAAAGAAAGAAACTTGATAGTTGAAGAAACTTGGATGATTTTCACTAGAGGCTGGGATATTTAGTACTAATATTAGTACTGATGTTTTAGTATTGTATCTTTATGACTGATCGTAAAGGATTCGGAGAAAGGGGAGAAGGACATGTTTTTGGAGTTCTTCTCTCAAATTACTTTCTTTGAATATAATAACTGGTACAATTTCTCTTTCAATTTTCCTTCCTGGCAAGTTAGGAGATACAAAATGGTCCTTTATATACATATTCTCCTTTTCATCTATTTCTCAAAGAAGGCTGCTACATATCTGTCTCTATAAGCAACTGTCATTTGGTACCTAAGTGCATTAGCACTTCTAAAATAATTTTGCATGGGTATGATTTACAATGTATAAATGTACACAGAAAATATAATTGTTAGCATTTGTAAACTTAAAACTCGATGTCACAGTGCTCAGCACATCTGAGCACACACTCATTGTCTTCCTCCTCTCTCTTTTCTCCTTCCTTGAAGTCCCCCTCAGAATCTATTTTCACAGAGAAAGAAAACCAAGCATTTCACTAATGGCTTGTTGGGCATACTTTTTAGTTATTCACAGCTTGATCTAGCTTAACCTTCCCCTAGCAACTATACCCTGACATCCAAATCTGTGACCACTGTACAAACTGTGCACAAGGTTAAGGGTTACATCCTTCATCCATGAAAAGCAGTGCAGTTTCTCTGTTCTTACTTACAAGCTTCTTTTGAAATGTGTGCAGTGTCCTAAATGCCTGTGGTTCCTCCCTGACTCCGTGCTTTTGATGGTTGGTCACCCATTCAAGTGCCTCCAGGAATTCACTTTTTCCCTAAATTCTCAAGCTGTTCTCTAAGCTCTTATGACATTTATATATGACACATTAAATAGTATATTCAATCTACAGATATTCACTATACAGCAACATGCAATGACATTTAGGTAAAAGAACTATTTCTTTTTCTTTTTTTTTTTCAATAGACATTGAAGCTCTGCTTTGAAAAATTAAAATGAAAAAAGATTTTGGTGCCACATATCTGATAAAATATAAAGCAGTGACACAATCTGCTAAAACGTTTTAATTTGTGTTAAATGTAAGACATCAAATATCGCTATATCTATATACTTGCAATAAATTCAAATATTTGCATTTCATGCTTTTAATGAGTCTTCGGATTGGTGTTGCCATACCTAGATAGAATGCACTTTTGCGACTTTTTAAAATACACCACTGTACCTTATTTCTTATGTCAGCAGTGAACAAAAAAGACGCATGAATCTTAACACCTAAATATTTAGAAACTTTGGTGGCTAGTTACCAAATCATTAGTATATGAGTGTTATTTCATAGCAAGAAGTCTTCTCACCTGTCACGGAGCATTTTGATGCCAATAGCACTCATCATCTGGTTTTATTATTACTGTTCTACAAGCAACTGCCATTCTTGAAACTGATTGCTCTTTAAGAATAAACATGGTTATTATGTCTTGCCGGCTTCAGAGGAAACGAGTGCTGTGTACTGTGATTTTGGTGAAGTGATGTTCCTTACATTTCTAAAACTAATCATTGCTGAAGAAAGGAAAGGAGTGAAATATGTTTCCATCTGCAAGGCCTTCCATTGCCTTGCTTGCTACTCAACTATAAAATAATAGCTTTTTTAGCTGCCAAGATTGGTCGCAGTAAAAGATAAGTTCAGATTATGTAACCAGATGTACACATACCTATCCATATCAGGTATTGTCCATGTTATCTTCCAATTTCAATCTAGCTGACCTCATTTCACAGCTGAAAGTCTTGCTGAGTTTTATGGTGAGCAGAAAGTTTAATGAATAACTTTTCCATTTCACCTTTTCCAAGTCATTGTATAGTCTTCAATCACAATTCTCTTTAGTTCTTGTTTTCTTTCTGTGAAATTGACTTAGGCATCCAACTCCTCTCCAGTTCTACCTTATGATCCCATTCTCTGCTCTTCTTGAATCCCATGTAGACTGAATACTTTCTTCCATGTTCACTTTATGTTTTTCTCATTATGGCCTCTGCCATCCTCATTAAGAGATGATAAAGGGTTCACAGAAGGTGGGAGATGGGAAGGAAAGGAGAGAATTATTTTGATCAGAGGAGACAAACTGGAGAATATACAGCTACTCTAGACTTGATGGTTCCATTTGAAGAAAAGGAGAGAAATCAAAATGCCCCCCTGTGATGCTGTGAGGATTAAATTATTGAGTATTTTCACGGCATCAAAGGAAGAGCCTGGCAATGGGCAGTAGCATAAGAGCATGTGTCCTTACGTTTTTATGAATTTCTGACTCAAGTCTCCCTGAAGACTTTGGGTTCCTTTGTGTTCCTCTAATAAATGGATATATGTAATGAAACATATGTCTTGTTGCAAAAATATCCAGAATAGCACATTGTATTCCTAGCATGATGCTCGGTCTTGCCCTGGAGTCTCAGAACTGAGATAAATGTGATGTTGGCAATGCAGCCAATGTGTGTGGTGCTGATGAGACGTTTAGCACATCTTCAGTTTCTAAGGTGTTAATATGATACCTCCATCCTTTCTCCTGATTGGAGTCTCCCCAACCCAAAGCTCTGAAATCAAATCTCTGTTCTCATCCTCCATACCTTAGCCTCTGCACATCCTCTTAGGGAATGGAATAGTCTCTTGTCTGGGTGAGTCTTCTGTAGTAAAAAGTGCCGAAATAAATGGCTTATGACATGAGTAGTGTTTAAATAAACGTTTGTTTTAACACTTCATAAGTCATGAGCCATTTATTTTAACACTTTTCACTTGAAGTGTTTAAATAATAGGTTTTATATAGGAATGTGTCATCCACTCTGTTTAATATAAAGTGAATATGTAAATATATCAATCTATCTAATCTAGATTTTCCACCCTTTGACTGCCAAACAGCTTGGTTGTCATAGTTTTTGGAGTAACCTGAAATTAAGTATTCTTTCTTTTATTTCTAGTTGATAGGTAATTTCGTGGTGCATAAGGCAATTGGACATCATTTCATTAATGGACAATCAGCTAAATACCTTTCAGACTCCTATAACAAATGTCATCAAGACTAGGAATTGACAATTTCATGCTTTCATAACTAAAACAGCTTTTTCTAGAAAACAATGTGTGTGTGTGTGTGTGTGTGTGTGTGTGTATGTGATGAATATCAACTTGTTTTCAGGATTATTTGGGAGACTTCAATCAATAAATTAAACTTTGTCACTTCTGCAGGTAGGGAGTGATACCCAGAAATTCTCCACTTCTCAGGAGAGAAGGGGAGAATGGACAGAGGATCTGTGTCAGTGGATACGGGGAGGAGAGTGAGCAAGCTAATATCGAGATGTAAAGTGAATAAATAAAAATATAATAATAAATTAATTAAACATATTGAAATCAGCATTATAGCACAGATGTCAACAGTTTAAACAGAATGTGAGATTTTGTTGTGCATCGTTTAAATAATAAGATAAATTAGTGTTGTTTTCTTCTGTGTGTCATGATATTATAGGTAGCATAAGTAAAATCCTGAAGAAAACATTTAATGCATATTTGTTCATTTGGTAATGGCTGCATGTGATTGTGACTATGTTTCTGCAGGCAATTACAATTAATAGGAACAGTGACAGAGTTATATTTCAAGAAATTACTTCTCCTATTCACAAGTCTGTGCCATTGTTTTTGCCAAGTAATATAGACTCGTGGATATTTTTAATCTGAGCAATAAAAATCCAACTGTTACATAAGTGGTATTTTAAAAGTAATTTGTTGTTTGTCAGATGATTTCTGCATTTATAGCAAAGCTCAAAAGGTAGCAGGAACGTTCTGATGTAACTTCCACCCAGTTTTTGCTATTTTTAATTATAAGGGATATTGTATTTTAAGAGTCTATCAAATCAACGCCATATAGTGGATAGTATTTTTGCCAAAGCCTATGTTTTGAAAGGCTTAAAAGAGTGAGAGGGAAAGCTACAAATATATGCATTGTGAGCTCAAAGGAAGAAGTACATAGAAAAGACAAACCAAGAGAGTTTACACTAAAGGTAACATTTAGAAGAATTTTGGATCACACAGATGCTGATCATATGCTTGTCTGTGAGGCAGCTCCCTAGCAAATCTTACTCTTGAGAATCCCCTCCCCCCAACTTTTATTTTTACCTTCAGGAGATGTTTTAGGAAATAACTAAAATCTAAGTAGTAAAAAGTATGCCAGAAGAATACAAACACTGGCATCCCTTTTCCAAAGTGACATTTTCCAATGTCTATAAATGCTATTGATTTCAAATTGTAAATTATTTTACTTCTGAACACACCGTGTAGAATTATTTCAGTGCTGCTTGTGTGAGCTTGTAATCATCGATTGTAGCATTAGACACTCCATAAATGTGCCATTGTGAATAACGGAACTTGTTAGCGTGTTGTTTGCCTACAGTCTGTAGTTCCTAGCCCATGTTGGCAGCCCCACACCTGCTTCTGACATTCTGTTCCTGATAGATGTTAGAAATATTCTCCTTTCATGGGGGCTAGGAACTTTTACATTTCCTGGCAAGATCGTGTTTCTAGAGCATCCCTATAAAGCTTACGCATTTAGTAAAAATGAATACTATGAGAACTCTGATTATATTTTGCCATTTATCAATAGATGATCTATAATGCAAGCCAAACTCTGTGACGCTGCATCCCACCTGTAATTATCCATTACTCCTGTTCCCTTTCTTATTGCCTCCAGAAAAATGAACACCGATGTTCCAAAAAAAATGTGCACATTGTGATTGTTCCCTCATTTATACTGAGTCAGTTTCAGGTCTTCTTGAAAATCTTTGAAGAACCGTATTATAATCTGATAATCTATAATCTGGTCTACTTCTTCCCAATTACAGAGAGTTCTATGGTGGAAAAAAACCCTAGCAGATAGTAATTTTGGCAAAGTGTACTAAAAATGTCTCCCTTTGAGGCGGGGAAACCATGTTATAGCCATACTCAGAACATCTGCCATGCCCACGGCCCAAATCTAAATGGTCAAATGTTATTTGGGATTATTCTATGGCTTTTAAACATCTGTGTGATGAAGTAGCTATGACTGGACTAAAGAGTGGAAGACCTTCCATGAATGAAGAGAAACAAATATGTCAACATTTTGCTTAGACAGGGGTGTTCCCTGTGATGAAATATCCTATTGCCAGCAAGTTGGTCCGGATAAAGAAGCTTAAGTTAGCTATCTGCCATTTGGCAGTGAGTAGAATCAGCCTGAGTTCCATGCATGCCAACTTGAGTAGACATCGATGCCAATCAACAAAATAATGACTTCATTTTGACAAGAGACTGAAATTTCATTGGAAAGCATGATGGGTTGTAAAAGTGATATAGAGCAAAGCTATTTTATCACAAGTACATGGCACACTTGACCAAACTGGAAGCCAAATAGTCTTTAATGATTGAATTGGGAAGATGAACTTATGATCATCAGGTCTTAATAAATATAAAACCCTGGAGCGTTATTCTCCTGTTATGTAGAGATAAAGATATACTGGCTTATCAATTTGAGCATAAAATACAGAAACAGAAACTCTTATTATATGTTCATAATATAGATAATCATTTAGTGACAGTTTTGAAATTTGGCTCTGGAGCCTCACTTAGCTTACCAAACTGGAGAGGGCCAAACAGCTTTTGTGGCTGGCTGCAACCATGTTTTTCTGCATAAAGTACTGTTTACATGATTT
>CACVCL010029796.1:0-63304 GCA_902729485.2 Mus minutoides | reverse complement strand
CCTCTACAGAAGAGGAATTAATCAAAATGAAAAAAATCAATATAATCAATATAACCAATACAACCAAAAACTGTTTGAGGAAGTTAGTAGGGAAAACTTTGGAAACTCAGGACAACTGAAAAGGAAAGACAGCTAAATAGAATTAAGGAAAGACATATAAATAAATAAAATCATGAACAGGGGCAAAAATCATAATTTCTCGTCAAGAATTTTAACATCTAGATGACACACTTCCTAGGGAAGTATAAATGACTTACAGAGATGTTTTCAAAAGCCAAAATCACTTTGTGGGACTTTTAAAAATCTGCATTGTGGTGGAACACACACACACACACACACACACACACACAAATGCCACACTAAGTAGACCAGCAGGGGCAGTACCTTCTGCACAGTACAGCTCTCAATACAGTTTCAAGGCTTTTCCATCACTCAAAGAGGAGACTTGTAACTCCTAAACCACCTCCTGTTCCTCTTCCCCAGGCCTCTGACTAGTCCATGATAAGAGACCCACCCATTTTTGGTGTCCTTGGGACGACCTCATTTCAGTTGTCTGTCCTCAGATCTCATCCGCCATCACATTCAGTATGTCATTCCCCTCTATGGATCAATACTGTCTTCTGCTAGGGACATCATGGCCAACGGTGGCTTTGAAAGAAGGGGAATACAGACAACAGACCAATTGCTTTGGAACAGAGTGAAAAGAAATCTCTCCTTAGGTTGGACATGGTGGCTCATGGCTTCAATCCCAGCCCACAGAAGGCAGAGACAGGCAGATCTCTGGGAGTTTGACAGCAGGCTGCTCTACATGGTAAGTTCCAGATACTGTCTCAAAAACAACAAACAAACAAACAAACAAACAAACAAACAAGAATCTTTCCTTGAAAAGTTCTCTGCTTAAGTTAGAAGAAACTTCTCCCAGACCCAGGAGACAGGTAAAGGGTTCCAAAGACCTATAAATACATGCTGTCTAAATCATTTTAGAAGAATAACACGACCCTGAACAGACAAAAGTCTTAATAAAAAGGCTAGAAGAAAAGAATTCCTACTGAAAACTTAGGAACTTAAAAGGAGCCTGTGAAGTGCAATTTCTCCAAGCTCTTAGAAACTCAGAAGTGACTGACTCTCCCTGCAGGTTTATGCCAGGAGTCCAGGACAGTCCAACCCTGAGAAATCTCTCACTGGAATGGAGCATTTGCAAACTAAGGAAGAGAAATGACATGCATAGTGTTCTCTCACAATTTCCATAAAATTCCAACCTCTCTTTCCAAGTAAATTAGAAAAAGAAAGAATTTTCCTTTGCTAATTTCCTTACTTATTGGTGAAATAATACGAGTGTCCCATAGAAGCCGATACAGGCTATTGCTCAACAACCTCCAAGGAATGGAGACCCACAGGTTGAGAAACACTGCTCTAAGGTCTTTTCTCCTTAGGGACAAATACCAAAGAGGTGAATTTCAATGAAATGAAGAAAATTTTATAGCTTTTAGGAAATACGAGACTACACATCAAAAATAAGAGCTTTCATGTTTTAAAACTGTCAATGAGCTCAGCGGTCTGTAAACTCCAAAGGGAATTTTAATCGGATATTCAGCAGAAGTTGGCAAACCGACTCCAAATGCATCGGGGAAGAGAAGTATGAAGAACTGACAGAAATACTGAGAAAGCGAGGAGAAAGAGAGGAGAATTGCCCTGCCAGATTGTGAAACAAACCGCCAGACTACCACAGTCAGAGCAGGGTGATTGCCATGAGGGGGAGATTCACAGAGAAGCTCCATCTACACCCTGGGATTTATTGCGTCACCCAAGTGGCGTTTCAAATTAGTGTGGGAAGGGGTAGGACATTTGCTGTCCACTGGGAAAACACAGACCACTGCCTCCGCATCACAGCAAAGGCAATTGGTTTCAGGTCTAATTAGAGAAACTTCCAAATAGAGACTTCTGAACACAGAAGAAGCAGGTCTGTTGGCTGGGAACCAGATTTTCTGTTCAATGCCCCAGACGGGCTGTGAGTGGGAGCGCTAACCCCCTGGAACCTCCCTGCCTTGGTGTGAGAGCCTGCAGAAGACTGAGGTGTGTTTTTTAGTCGGTCTGCTCCTTCCAAGTCCAGTTTCATCAGCCTGGAGGTGCCCAAGGCACCCACACTACCTTCCAGTGCAACAGGAGCCTGTAAAACCGGATCCTCCTGTGATTTAGTGCTATTCCTGAGCTGGTACTGATGCCAGAGATCCAACAGAATCATGGATTCCCTTTCAGTGCGAAGACACAAAACTTCTGAGTTACTGCGAGTTTACTGTTGCCATAGATACAGCTTCGAAAGGTGGCTTCATTTGGCTGGATCAGCTCAGTAGATTTTTCTTGTTTCTTTTTTTTTTTTCTCTCAGGAAAAATTTACTTATTTATTTATTTATTTATTTATTTATTTGTTTGTTTGTATGTATACGCATAGCAGATGGGGAGGTCAGAGGACAGCTTCAAGGAGCTGGTTTTGTCTTTGCACGGTGTGGTTCCTGAACTCAAACTCCGATCACCAGGTTTACCAGCCGTGGATTTTAGGGAGTGGTGTGTATTCCATTTGAACCTGTGCTGCCCAAGAGACCTTTTCACAACAACGGAATTACAGCCTGTCTTCACTGTCCAGTTCAGTAGCCACGGGTGTGTGAGTGTTAACACTTAAACCGTGGCTGGCACAACAGGAGCCAAATGCTCCACCATGCTTCAATGCAGTTTAAATCTACATGTTTACATGGGACTGCCAACGGATGTCTGTGAGGCCATCAGCCTCAGCCCCCGGGCCAGGGCCAGGTAGGACCTCGCGGAAGTCCCACAGTGTAGAGCTGGACTAGAACCAGGGGGAGTCTTCAGAAAAGCTAGTCTAGCTTCTTACTGATTCCAGACCCAGCTACAAACTTAGCAGCCTAAGAAAGTTCCAAAGGATTATCTCACACTTCCGGCGCTCAGGAGGCCAAATTGATCTTAATGAGGAGGAGGAGGAAGTTGAAGCATTGGCGAGGCTGGCTCCTTGGGGACTTAGATTGAGGGGCAGAGGTGAGCAAGAGGGGATGGTATTTTGCACAACCTGCACACTATCTTCCCTACACTGGAGAGGTGGTCTTTTGAGCTGTAAAGTTTTACAAACAGAGCAAAGTTTAAAGAAGATTATCCTGGCCGGGCTGTGTGTAAGTAGGCGGAGATGGGGGAGGGGTGCTAGAGAGCAGGGAAACTGGTGAATAAACAGAAGCATGGGATATTTTGTTTCAGAGGGAACAGGCAGAGAAGAAAGTGTCTGGCAGAAAAACACCTTGTCAAGCAGAGAGCGCCCTCAAAACACCACCACTGGCGCTAAACAAAACCACCAGGGCGGCTTAAATCATTTCAGAAAGAAACATAATTTCTGATTTTATTGGTTTATGTACTCGAGGAATTTGTGTAATTGTAGGGTCTGTCCAATGACTTTATTAATGTCTGGCTCCGTCATCCAGGAGTGTATGTTTCCCTGAGATACACTGTATATGGGAGACACTGAAACCTTTCCACTTGCACCAGGTCATTTTCCAAGCTCAGCCAATGACTCTTATCTCGAGGAGCACCATGGCCCAGGTATTTGAATGAATGCAGATAAGATGTAAGGCTGGAGGCCATCCTCCAACAGCTTGGGTTTTTAGCACAGGAAGTTGTGTTGTTTATCATCTGCCCTTCACCTTGAAGAGAAAGAGAGAAACAAGCCCGGCTCTTACTTACCAGATGGCTCTCTCTCTGTGGCTTGGGTGCCATCTGGAATTGGTTTTGATAAATCCAAACGCTAGAGCTACATTATCTTTCTAGCTAAATATATCAGTTAGCTCATTAGCCTGGCAACCTAGGCATTGCTTTCCCAAGCTAAACAAGACAGGACTGGAGACTGAGTGTGGGTTTTGTTCACCAGGAAGCCACCAAAGAGAAATCAGTCTGCCTTCAGTGACCTCTAGAACGATTTCAAAGATCCAGAGGCCAGCTGAGTCCCTGAAGGGGTGTAGACACTGCCCTGGGGACCTGTGGATAGCGGCATCTGGCAGGATGCGGGCGGGGCTTGGCTGTGTTTCTGATCCTGGGTTATTACTCAAAGCACTCCAGTCTCCCGGACACCTACAGACTAAAGGCAGCCAGAAACTTTCCCCCTTCTCTTTAGAGGATTCTCATCTTTGCATTTGTGCACATACATAAGAAAGTAAAAGTAAAATCATTTCCCAAGCTTGTAACAAAACCCAGCCTGCCTCACCCAGCCTTTCCATGGCTTCCTTTAAAATGTGTTCCCAGCTCTGCTGCTGCTTTGGATTTTTTTTCTTGTCTCCCTATTTTGGTGCACCTGTACATTCGTGTGTGTGTGTGTGTGTGTGTGTGTGTGTGTGTGTGTGTGTACATTCAGGTACATGTGTACACCTATGTGTGGTATGTGGTGTGTGTGTGTGTGTGTGTGTGTGTGTGTGTGTGTGTGTATGCGTGTGTGTAGGCCAGAGGTAAATGAAAGGCCTCTTCCATTTTATCTCTCACTTTGATTTTGGAGAGAATATGGAAGAGAGCCTTGCTCACTGAGCAGGGAGCTCAGCCATTCAGATAGTCTGGCCGGCCAGTGAGCTTCAGAGATCCCTCCTGTGGTACAGATGGAAGAGTCCAGCTCCTCCCTGGGTGCTACTAAGGCTCTGATCTGCTTGGTAGAGAGCACTTTCCCAACTCAGCCTGCCCCTGTATCTCCATTCATTTTAAAACAAATGTTAAAGTTTTGTTTGTATATGGGTGTGGGGCAGTGGGCTGCACACAGACAGCCTGGTCTCCAGTTGAGCAAAGGTCTGGAACCCCGGGGACCTAATGGGTAGTGATTTCCACCAACATAGGATGGAAGGTGTTCAATTATGTCTCCTGGACCCCCGGTTCCTGTTGAAGTTACCACCCCCACAGACCCTGCCCCCCCGGCACCCCCCCTGCAAGAAAGGTGTATGACTATCAGTTACACAAATAAAGCCCCAAACTTCTGGCATTCTGGCTAGACTCCACCCTCACAGTTACCTGACTATATAGCCAGGTATGCTCCTCCCCATAGCAACTACAAGATAGCCCAGCCCACTGTAAAAGGGGCTTCTTGGCCCCTCCTCGCTCTCTTTAAGCTATTACTTTTCTTACTATCATCTTTAGCCCTCCTTCTCTCTCTCCCTTCCCCCCTCTCGCCATGTGGCTATGGACAGCCTCTCTCCCTCTTTTTACCTTCTCTCTTTTTCCCTGCCTTTCTACAATAAGGCTCTCAAACTATAGACTGTCTCTGCTTGACAAGGCCCACTGTGCTTGAATGAAGGGATGGGCTTTCCCCTAAAGAGCTGCATCTAACTTCTCAGCAGAAGGCCTTCCTGCGCTCCAGCCACAGACCAAACCAAGGACTTTTGCTCACTTGAGAACCACCTAGAGCTACCTCTCCCTGCCCTCTCGTCACTTCGGGGCCGGGACTGACTGAGCCGTCTCCAGGGCCCTCATTTTGTTCTCAGCTCTTCTGCGGTGTCTGAGACTGAGAACCTGTTATCTCTGGCCTCCATGAGGCCTAGAGAACTAGGACTGCCCCTTGTCCACCCCCTCGGGCTGGGTCCGTAGCTTCCCACAGCCAGACACCCACTCGGGGCCTCGTGGAAAGCCTGTGGCAGTCCCCCTTCATCCACGGGAAAGAGGGAACTCTGGCAGGACACAGGTTTTTCTCCCACTCCCTTTATTCCTCCATGCCCAGTGCCCAACATACAGGTGTTTTGCCTGAATGTATGTCTGTGTACCACACGTGTACAGTACCCATAGAGGGCAGAAGATGCCTTGGATCTGGAGCTAGAGATGGTTGCGACCCACCATGTGGGTGCTGGGAATTGGATGCAGTAACCTTAAAGACTGAGACTTGTCTCCAGCCTGCATGTGTCCAGACTTTTTAAAAACACACTTTTGGTACCTATCTTTTTGTTTCCATTTAAGTCACCATTTATCTCCTTTGTTCAGGAGAGAATCTGCTCTCACAGGTCACAGGCTCCCTCTCAGTGCGATCCTCTACATCACTCAACAGCAAGAGTGAAGGTCTCCATGTCTATGGAAATGGTCCTTAAAGCTCAGCTCTTCAATGGGCTGTAGTCACTGCCTTTTCTTTATTCATTAAACCTTCATTGCCCTTCCCACAACAATAATATTTTGTTTGTTTTCTGGAAACAGGGTCTTACTTTGTACTACAGTCTGTAAGGCTGTCCTACAGTCTGTGAGGCTGTCCTACAGTCTGTGAGGCTCTCCCGGATCTTAGTATGTAGCTCCAGCTCAAACTCACACCAGTCCTACTTCAGCCTCTCGAGTGCAGGAATTTCAGATGTGAGTTCCCACACTTGACTCAGTAATAATCTCTTGTGTTTAGATTATTATGTGCCAATTGGTGATCTGCCCTTATTCTTATAAATATCTCCAAGTAGCAGTTTCTCCTTTATTTGTTCACATAGTATTTATTAATGTTGTTTACCTTTGGAGAGACCCCTTCTTTAATAGTCTGTCCTTCTGTCTGTCATTTCCTGTCAACACAAGACAGAGCCATCCTCGGCGTGGGCACCTCTCCCTCTCACTGAGCCGGAGATTTGTCCTGGATCTAGGGGTGCCTCCTCTTAGACCACGCCTTCTTCCTGATAGAGCCCATTATTCTTTTAAGAACACAAGAAAGAATCGAGGCATGGGGGATGGGGGTCAGGACTGTAATCCCAACATGCCGGAGTAAGAGGATCCCAAGTTTGAGGTCTGCACAGCTCGACTGTCTCTCAAAATCAAGCAAACAACAAGCATAGGCCAGAGACTAGCAAAGCAAGGCTTTGGATTTCTGTTCTACCTTCCTTGTGGCTGCCTAGGTAGAAATTTAGCTTTGAGATGTTTTCCTGAAGGCTGTTGAAGATGGATACGTTTATTGTTCTCTATCACTTAGAGCAGAAGCTGATGCCCGTCTCTCCTCAAAGCCTTGATCCTCCTTCTCTCTCTCTCCTCCCCTACCACCTTTTATATTGTTTTGAGTCAGTGGAAGTCTTTAAGATTCTCTGTTGGTCCTGGGTCATGTGACCTGTGGACAGTTCTGCAGTGGCTCTGTGAGTCCCCTTTATCTACAAATACATTATTTTCTTCCAGGAAACTGTCTCACACGGCTTCCTTCTTCTCTCTGCTTTTCTCTCTGTCTTTCTGCCTGTTATGAGATGCCTTTCTAAGTGGATCTCAAATCCCGAAGAAGAAATGGCCCAAGCAGTACTGTTGGGTAATGGGGAGCCACCTGGGCTGTAATGGCTGCTTGCAGGGTAGGTCAGGCCTTGCACGAGGGTGGTCAGCTCCCAGCCATTAGGGTTATCAGAGTGATCCATTTTATAAAGAAAGCAGCGAGGACTTGAGCAGCAGAGAGGGAAGCTGTGGGGAACAGAAAACGCAGTGCTTTGGAGGCTACATTTCTTCCTGTTACTTCGTTTATTTTTTACACTTTTAAAAAGATTTGTTTATTTTATGCATATGACTGTTTTGCCTGTGTGTCTGTGTATGTATACCATGTGGGTACCTTGGTGTCCTTGGCACTCAGATCCTCTGGAACTAGACTTAGGAATGGTTATGAGCCACCATGTGTGTACTGGGACGAAAACCCAGGTTCCCTGCAAGATCTGCAAGTGCTCTTAATGTCTGGGCCAACTCTCCAGACTCCTCCTTGTTTCTTAACCTCATTGAAAGCTATTTTTTTAATTTGAGATGATTCTCATTCTCTCTCTCTCTCTCTCTCTCTCTCTCTCTCTCTCTCCCTCTCCCTCTCCCTCTCCCTCTCTTCCTTCCTCCCTCCCACCCTTCTTCCCATGCCAATCTTAAAATCCTCACCTCAGCCGGCTTCCTGCCCCTGCCCCTGAAGTAACGGGAGATACAGGCACATTAGACTGTAGCCAGCCTTTCCTGGGCTCTTGGTTTGCTGTGCACAGAAGAAGCAGAAAAAGAAATGTAGCATGCTTCTCTTTTGACCTCTTTCCTTTCATACCATAGCTGGGGGGGAATGAAGTGCTTTTGTGTTTGGACAGAGGACTTATTCCTGTAACCTTACTTAGGAGGAAATAGGTGGGCAAGATGGAAGGCGGTAGAAACTCCCACGTGTTCTGAAGTGTAAAATATTATTTCCAAAAGCTTTGCAGGTCCTCTCTCCAAGTTCACCATGATGCTCTACAAATATGAGGAGGTGCATATAAGTTCTGCAGGTGTTCTTCCTGTAGAAGGTGTAAACATAAAGACTTTGGGAAAGGCTGGAACTCTAGGTCTGGTTCCTGTATGAGAAAGTCATCCATATTTAAAAAAAAAAAAAAGTAGCCGGGCTGGATTCTAACTACCATGCTGTAACAAAGTGGCATCCAGTGTCTGACGTCAAGAGGCTGGCTTGGTGGTCGGGTGTGAGGCTGATGGAGGGAAATTGCTGGTAACTGGAGTATTCTGACTAGGATGGTGATTGTTCAGGTATATATAGCTCTTGAATTCGCTGAATTTATACTGGAGATCTGTGCATTTCACTTTATGTGGAATAGAGTGTAACACTTTTTGTTTTTAACTAAAAAGAAGAAAATTAGAAGAGCAAGATGTTCAAAATGTCCTCAGAATGCTTTGGTTGCTTTCCAGCTTCTGATGTCACTTTGACTCCCATCTCATCCTGCTGCTCTCATTCAGGGACAACCGAGGCCACCGTCCCTCTTGCCAGGCGATGCTCATCTGTGTGCCTCCAGTCCCACCCCCCGTTCATGAGTTATCTCTTTCTTGCTTTGTGTTAATATCTTCTAGCATGAATCCTTTTCATCCAGATTTTAAGCCGCCCAATGTCCAGAGCCCTTGTTCCTTCGGTTTTGCCTCTTCAGATTCCTCTGCTATAGTTGTTTAGTTTTTCAGAGAAGGCTGGATAAGTGTTGTTCGGTCGACAAGTTAAAGGTTAGATGAAATCACTATTTCCTGGGACTTGGGTCCCAGGAAAGTAAGGGTGGAAATCCTGAATACCTAAACTTGAGTCAGCAAACTACACTAAGTGTAGGTTATGCTTATGTATAAAAATTAGATAGTAAAGGCAGTTTCGCAGAGTAGCTAACAGGCATTCAGAAATAGCACTTGTAGGCACACTACACCATCTGCCTCTTGATTACACTAGTCCATTGTCTGTTGCTTTAACAGAGTGGTTGAAGCTGGGTGAGTTGTAAAAAACAGATATTTGGCTCCTGGTTCTAGATGTTCATGAGCACTGGCACCTGCTTCTGCTCAGTGCTAGTCAGGGATTCTCAGCCACAAATGGGAGAGCTCAATCGAAAGGTGAGACAGGAAAGCCTACACGGGGAGTTACTCTTGCTTTTCTCTAATGAGAACTAAATCATCAACATTACTCCCTCCTGAAGGTGATGCCCAGAGTGACCTAGCTCTCCCACAAGGCCTTGGGTGTATTGGTGGGGGGGGGGGGTGGCAGTCAGTGAGGACAACCTGCTGGAGATGACTGTCTTTTCCACATGTGAGTTCCAGGGCTCAAATTCCGGTCATTGAGCTTGGGAAGCAAATGCCTGTGTGTCACCTCACAGCCCAGGCCTGAACTGTTAAAACATATTTAAATCACGTGTATGAGTGTGTTTGTGTATGGAGTATGTGGACGCTAAAGCCAATTGTAGCAGATCTTCCTGCGCTGGAGTTATAGACAATTGTAGGCTGCCCAAGGAGGGTGCTGGGAACTGAACTCAGGTCCTCTGCAAGGGCAATGTGCTCTCTTAACCAGTGAGCCGTCTCTCCAGCCCCAGGCACAAACCCGTGAAGGTTCTACCTTGTTATATGATTGCCACACTGGGACCTGGCTTACAACGTGTGATTCCTTGGGATTCAAACCATAGCAGTAAGAACTGAATGCAAGTTATGAATATTTGAGTACTTTGAAAGGGAGAGACAATGGAGATCCAGGTCAGTGATCCCAGGAGTCACTAGAATGTTCTAGCTTGGCTTGCCTGCCACCTCTCTGAGAACCCCCAGTCTCCCCAGGTTTCTTGTGTTGGGGACAGAACAATGGAAGCGCCACTGAAGGCAGCAGGAGATGCAGGTAGCTACCACCCATGACGGTGCCTCTGGTGTTTCCCATGGAGCATCATAAAGACCTTCTCCACCAAGATGGCTTACTTCATCATGGGCAACTGTGGCCCCTTCATATTGCGTAAGTCACAATTCATATCTCTTAACTCATTGCTTGGGCCCTATTATATCTTTACGTCTCTTCCAAGCCTCTGTTGTTAGAAGAAGAGGAGGAGTAGGAAGAGGAAAAAGGAAGGAGGAGGAAGAATAAAGGAGGAAGAGGAAGAAGAAAGAGGAGGAGGAAGAGGAAGAAGAATGAGAATAATCAGGCTCCTTTGAATCACTTCTCTAAATGGTCCAGTTGCATGAAGTTACTGAGTCAACTAGTAAACTCTATCTTTAAATAGTCCTGAGGTGCTGACTTGGCATTAGTCAGCTTTATTGACACCTTTCTGTGTCACCTGAAAGTCTTTGGAAGGAACCCTTCACTCCTAGATGGTGTTCGTAGAATTGTTGATGCTCAAGGGTGCGTACCGAGTGCACACAGCTCATGTTACCCAGAAAGAATGTTTGCCTCTGGCATGCTCCATATCCCACAAGCGTGGGTAGCAGTGTGTTGATACTGCCCATAGCTGCCACGATGGGCTTTGTTTGCATAGAGAGGTGGCCCAGGGTTTTGGCTCTGGTAGTTGTTTGTCTGTCATCCAAGCAGTCCACGGTAGTGGGAGGAACCTTGGGTAGGATTTAGAACCAGGTATAAGTGGATATAAGCTTTTGCTTAGCTGCAGCTGTTTAACTGCTGTGTGACCTTGGGTAAGTTACTTAACCACACTGAGCCTCAGTAGGTGGATTTGTAACTATATGACCTGTGAATATGGAAACTTGGGTTGATAATACAACTCAGCTGGGGACATGTAGGAGCCCCTAAGTAACAGACATAATACATCAACAATAATTTCCACCAGGCTAATGTGGATGACAACATCAAATCAAATGTTTGTGGTTTGTTTGCACAACTTAGGCCCAGGGAAGCCACTTAGGATACAGAATTGCCACCCTACAAGGAAGTTCACTTTCTGAAAGGGCTACATACCTGCAATTGGTTACTAAAGAGCCCAGCCAATCAGCTGTCCTGATGACCTAATTGCTGACACGGACTGTGGGGCCTTTGATCCAGAGAAGTTTCCAGTGCAGCGCTGCCCTGAGAGTCTGCAGAGGTCTGTCTCTTGCACAGTCCCAAATCAGAAGCTGCTTGCCATGGCTGTCCTGCAGGTACTGCAACCCCAGCAGAGGCACACTTGTCTTTTCAAAACACCTTGCCTTAAGATGGCTTCAAAATCTGGACATGTATGGTGTGTGGAATGCCCGTGTGTGTGTGTGTGTGTGTGTGTGTGTGTGTGTGTGTGTGTGTGAAGACCAAAGGAAAATGTTCAGTGTTCTCTGACACCCTCTACCACATTCCCTTGAGATGGAGCCTCCTACTACTGAATCTAAACCTCACAGTTGATTGGCTTAGCTGATGGCCAGCAAGCTGCAGCAGTCCTCAGCACTCGGGTCACAGGTGTGTGCAGCTGAGGCCAGCTTACCATGTGAGTGCTTCAAACCTAAACTCAGGTCCTTAAAGGTGCAACAAGCAGTCAGACCTGCCCCACCACCTCCTCAGCATGAAAAATTGAACTTTTAAATGCAGTTTTCATGACAGAATATTTTCTAGACAGTGCTTTTTATTAGACTCAACTTACAAAATTTTCAGTCAAAACTTTTTTGAAAACATGGGCCCTTTAGAGTTGGGGGCACATTGTTAATTTAAAAAAAAGTTTTTAAAATTCTTTAGACATAGAACAAATAAGGAGAGAGAGCTGTTTTGTAGTAGCCTGAGGAATCTACTGGCCCCATTTGATAATAGCAGGGATGGAGAAAGCTCCTTTCTAGTCACCGACCTAGCGGGCACAGCGGGCACAGCGGAAGCTTTGCCAGCGGTTGGCATGGTACTTCTCAGACTTGCTGGGTGCGTCTGATTTGGGAGGTGAAATTCTTTCCCAGGTGGGGTCTGCTGCAGCCCCTTCAGCGTGAGGGAGAGGGAGATCTGCTGAGGCTGGGTGCACTGATGACTTCCATCCTCCACCGCCCACACTCCTTCCCTGTCTCGTGCTTTGCCCTTGCTGTGCTTTCCCTCCTGTGACCTCCAGTGACCTTCCTGTGACCTCCGGTGAGTCATCTCACCTTCCCTGGCTAATTTCCTCATTCTTAAATGTCCTGACTGCTGCTTGAGGCCAGATGACCCCCCAGTGAGCAATCTGAGAAGAAACCTGAACTCCAGGACTTCCTGACCCCTTGCTAACTTTCCAGCCTGGAGAGAGAACACCACAGAAGGATGAGCTTGCTTCTGCTCAGCATCTCTGCACAGCTGTGGTCCTCTGTTCTGCTCACCGGAGCTCCCTCCCCTCTCTTCAAGTGAACCAAACCACTTAAAAAAAAATGATTCTTGCTTTGCCAGCAAGCTCTGTCCAGGATTTATTTTACTGGCAAGCACTGGTATGTGGCTACTATATTCATCTCCAGTTTCTCTCTCTCTCTCTCTCTCTCTCTCTCTCTCTCTCTCCTTTCTCTCTCTCTCCTTCTTTTTGTCCCTTGCCTGCTAAAGCATCAGCCCATTCAGAGATAGATACTGGAAATTCTCTTCCCAATGGACGCTGCCCCAGCTTCTTATCTAGCTGGTAGTATTCTCATGCATCTGTAATCACATCTGAATCATCCAGCAACCCACGTGATAAGATGTTTTTCTACAATTGACACAGGCTGACATGGGTAACAGTAGAATGGACCCGAACCTCAGTAAAACCCTGGAACTTCAGACAGCATTTAGCCTTCAGATCTTCAGAACCACATTTCCATAGTCTGTCAATATATAGAGAGGTTGGGATACTCCTCCCCCCTCCTTTGTAAAGAAAGACTCTTTGCAAAGAAATAGCTCATTGAAGACCTTGATTCTTGGCTACTGACTTAGGCCGGTGGGTGTCTCTGATCAGGCATAGTCAGAGAAAGCATCAAGTCTGACCCTGTACACTATACAGTGGAGCAAACAGACAGCTACAGGAAAAACACAGGTCCCATTTGGCCACTAACTGTGGAGCTTTCAGGAAACAAAGAGAAGGGAGTAAATTTCATGGACCAGGATAATTTAGCCAGTCCAAGGGTCCCCCATGCTCCTGCTAGCATCATTGCTTGGAACAGACACACAGTGTGCGCTCACGAGGTAGAGTGCTTCTGCTAGGTCACTCCCTGAGGACTGGAAGCATCACCCTGCTCAGAGAGCAATGCTTCTTAACCTCTTTCTTGGGTATGTCCTCAGCCAACTCTGAAAGGTTGCATGAAAAACACTGGATGCTGAAGGGAAAAGAGGAGCCACCCTGGACAGAGCTGGAATAGTCTCTGCAGGGAGACAGAGCTCTAGGGTAGTGCTTGGTACAGGAGCTGTCATCTTCATGAACCCCCCCAGTCCCTGGAGACTTTGCATCCTCAGCTCTACTTAGCTATCTGTCCTCTGATGACTACAGCCTCCTGCTTCACCTGAATTTCCTTCCAGCTCTGCTGTTTCCAAACTACTCCTTGAAACTTCTGGGCCTCCCAGGAGACAAGTTTTATTGCATGCAGCCCTACTGGGCGCCATCTCTGAGCTCTATGGGCCTCTGTTTCTGCATGTGTTAGAAGAAGCCTGCAAAAGTCCATCCTGTAGGATTGAAATCAGGACTAGCGTAGTGCTTGCTTCGTCTGTGGTAGCTATGGATGGGATCTGCAATTCTCCTCCACAGGCTGCACCATCCTAGGGACTCGGGACCAGGTTGTTCATTTCTATATCCCCCGTGCTTGGCACGTTTCAGCCTCGTAATAAATGTCTACAGGGCAGAGTGGGAGAGAAGCGTTCTGGCTCACTGTGTGTGAGCATCTGCTGCTCACACTCCCGCCGCTCCCAGACTGCCTGTTAGAATGATGCCTAGTCGGTCTAAGATGCCAGCCTCCGACTGGCGCCTTTGTTCACCAGGACTTAGAACTGTCACCAGAGGAAAGGGTGACCTTCACACAGACTTTCCCTATGCTGCCACGGGGACAAAGATACAGAAAGAAGAAAATGAGCGTCTGTACTCAGGGGCATTCTACAATCTATAATGTAGCAATAAGGGCAAGAGAGGAAACAGTTTCTATGGCTGTCTCACAGGGGAGCCCTGGCCCAAGGGCTGGTTCTGGGAATCCACGCAGTGCAAGTGGCTTCTTGCACGGCACATGGCTCACACTATGACACAGATGGTGTGTGTGGGTGGCACATGAATGTGGCCTTTGCCTGCTTTCAGAAGTCAGGTGCTGTCAGAGAGTTCCAATAACCAAGAAAGTCCATCCATGTTGTGTGAGGGGCTATCATCCTGCACTGCAGACATTCAGCCAAGAGCTGGACCAATTTACCCCTAAGCCAGACACCATCCAGCGAAACCCGTAGACACTCACCCTTGCAGACACCAGCAAAGCAATGGCCTCGGGAAGAGGTCTGTTTAGTCACTGCGAATAAAAGCTCTTGGGCCTGCCTGAGCTACCAGACAGTTCTTGGTTCCTTTCTAAAATTAGAAAGAAGTGTTTACCTATCCTATTATGCCTCCCCTTCGCAGAGCAGGCAGGGCATCCTCGAGCCCAGTACCGTCTGCTGAGTGGCAGCCTGAAGCTCTACAGCTCTGTACCCAGCATATCCTCCTGTCAGTTTTATAATTTTTTCTTCTACATTATTATTAGTTGTCTTATGTTCACATCCTACTGCAAAGTCTCCGTGGTCAGATCAGAGATATGTCTGCTCCCCTCTAGCTCCTGGTGCTGTCCATGCCTTGGCTGGGGAGCAGGGATGGATCCTGGGAAGGTTCTTCTGACAGACAAAGGAAAAGCGAAGTAAAGTCTTGAGATTTCAAAACCTATGAAGAAGCTGGGCAGTGGTGGCGCACACCTTTAATCCCAGCACTCGGGAGGCAGAGGCAGGCGGATTTCTGAGTTCGAGGCCAGCCTGGTCTACAGAGTGAGTTCCAGGACAGCCAGGGCTATACAGAGAACCCTGTCTCTAAAAACCAAAAGCAAGCAAACAACCAAACAACTATGAAGAGGTTTTAAAATAGGGAGAGATTCCGTGTAATGTCTTAAAGATAAAACTTGTCAAGTGGTTAGGCAGGCACAGTTCCTTGGAGGGTAAGGTAGAAAGCGTTCTTTCTTTCTCTTGTGTTTTCCTTCTCTTATGTGTATGTGTGTGTGCATGCGCATTTGCATGTGTGTTCTAGGGCCTGTGAGCACCTGTGTGGATATGCAGGGTTGACATTGGGGGGGGGGCAAGGCATCCCTGACTGTCCTCCGTCATATCCACTGATACAGGGCTCACTCGAACCCAGAGCTCACTGATGTGGTTAGACTGGCTATCAACTTGCTCTGAGGATTTTTTGTCTCTACATCCCAGGCACTGGAGATGGGTCTCCACACCCACCTGCACTGATGTGGGGTCTGAGAATCCAAACCCCACTCCTTTGTATGCCAAGTGCCTCAATCACTGAGCCATCGCAGGAACCCAGCCTTTTTCTTTTAAGCATGCCTGGCCACTCTCCAAACTGCTCAAGGAGTCATTCTGAGTTTTTAAATCCTTTCAAATCTTCATTAATTGGCACATTTGGGGCATAATTTTTGCGTTACTTTTTTTTTTAAAGATGGTATTATTGCTGGGCAGTGGTGGTACATGCTTTTGATCCCAGCAGTTGGGAGGCAGATCTCTGGGTTCCAGGCTAGCCTGATCTATATAGTAAGTTCCAGGACAGCCCAGGCTACATAAATAAACCCTGCCTCAAAAGAAAAAAGGTAGAATTATCTTTACTATTTTGATTGTTAAGAAGTGGTTTGTGCTTAATGTAAACAACATAGACACATAAAGTAGAGAGTATAAAATATAACTAGTTCCATGTCCAAGGGTTTACTTGTTGGTGACTTAATAAAGTGTGACATACAACATCACTACCTCCTTTGCACAGAGACACATGCTGGTCCCATTGTCAGCAGCCAGATAGTTCTCTCTCTCTCTCTCTCTCTCTCTCTCTCTCTCTCTCCACAGCTAGGTCTTTAGACATATTTCATTTTTTCCTGTTACAAACCACAATGCAGTGAAATCCTTACACCCAAATCTTTGCCATGTGTTTCTCTGGTCACCCTGAAATTCGGAACTTGTGATCAAGGATCCAAGCATTTCACACTTTGAAAGACACATTTTCATCCAAAACTTCATGCATTCGGTTTCCCAGTCTCTAGCCCCTGGTAGAAATTAACACAACCCAATAGGGCATCCCAACCCTGACATGGGTTGAAAAACACGCAGCTGATACGCTTCCGTAGTGTGGTAGGTAGGAACATACTATACACTTTCCAACTGTTTTTATATCCAAGGCATGTGTCCTTTTAAAACCTTCACAGTAGTCCATGGGCTGAGTGAGAAGCCTTAATTCTTGCTTTAGAATCTCAGACATAAAGCTGTGCCCTGGCTTTGACTGCAAGTCAGTGTGCAAGTCATCAGTGAGAACTTTCCTGAGAAGAGTCTCTTTCCCTGGGCTGGAAGGTCCAGCTGGGAGAGGACAAGGTCACCTGGGAAGGAACCTCTCCTAGGCTCTGCACATCTTGAATTTGTGCCAAAGCACAAAGAATGACCTGGATGGGGTGTTTAGTTTCTCTCCAGCATCCCATTTGGAGGCTGAGAGAGGACTGGTCCAGGTGCCCTCCCTGCCTGTCCTTTGAGCCATAAGCTCATTTGCAACCGCGCCCCCACCCCCACCCCCACTGCTTCAGTTGCATAGGAACATTCAGATGCTGCTCCTGTTACATAGAATTTAACTTGAGCTACCAGGGGAGGGGGTATTTGATAGTCCAAGGTTATCTTACTTCTTCCTAGTAGCTCAGCAGGAAAGTGGCTTTTGATAGAGGCCAGAATGGAAAGTTCCATAGCCTAACATACAAGGAGGCTGCATTCCGTGGAATGTGTTGTGTTGATTGCAGGACAGAGGCCACAGTGTCCTGTGTAGTAGCCTGCAGCTACTACACATATGACGGACACTGAGCCCTTAGCAATGAGGCCAGTTCAGCTCGGTATTAGAAAACGTTTAACTGATGTCAACAACTTGATATCTGGGAGTATTTTTCAGCATTAAATTTTATAAAAAACAACAAACCAACCAACACACCAACAAAAATCAATCAAGGGTTTCTTTTTTAGAAATTATGTTTTTAGTTACATGTATGTGCACATTGGTTGTGTGCACGTGTGTTCAGGTATGAGAGGAGGCCAGAAGGCGGGGTCAGATCCCCTGGAGCTGGACTTGGAGGATGTGGTTGCGAGCCTCCCCACTTGGGTGCTGGGCACTGAGTTAGACTCTTCTGCAAGAGCAGCAAGTGCTCTTCACTGCTGAGCCGCTGTCTTAAATGAAATGTGCTTTAAGCAGCAAGTTGATACTGGTGTTCCGTGGTGGACTGTCGAAGAGAATATAAAGCAGTTCAATGATGTTTATACTGATGGCATTTCTTTTTTTTTTTTAAGATTTATTTATTTATTATATGTAAGTACACTGTAGCTGTCTTCAGACATTCCAGAAGAGGGCATCAGGTTTCGTTACGGATGGTTGTGAGCCACCATGTGGTTGCTGGGATTTGAACTCGGGACCTTCGGAAGAGCAGTCGGTGCTCTTAACCACTGAGCCATCTCGCCAGCCCCACTGATGGCATTTCTAAAAGGATAGCATTCCAGATAAACAAAAGAGAATATGAAAGTTAATTTTTTTTTTCTGGTTTCAGGTTTTATTCTATTTAATACAGTTCCTAGAAAACGGGAGCTTCTTAGATATTCATTCATCCATTCTTTTATTAGGCATCTAGCAAACACCGGATATGAGCTAAGCACTAAGTGATTACAAAATTCAGACGTGTGTCAACTAAGCCTGCAGCACACTGACTGGATGCAAAGAGTAAATCTGTGTATGTGTGGGGACTCCCTAAGATGTGACATTACTTAGATGTGACATTACTTAGGACTGATATTATAATCAACTTTCTTCTAAGCTTCATGGATTAAACTCCTTGCTCTTTAATCTGTAGAAGCTATAGTCTTCTGACATGTGTGTAAGGTGTAGGTTTTCCTGTAAGTGTCTATTGACCACATTCGGATGAGTTGGTTAATGGAGATCATTTGTGGGAGAGAATGCAGGCTGCTAGCACAAGTCCCCCACAGCACTCATTGGTATGGGGGAAGGGTTTCTGTAACACAGCACAATTCCTGCGTCAACATGTGATTAGCAGCCCTTACCATGAAGCCAATGGGCGTTCTATTAAGGAGAGTGATCAGGCCCTGTACAAATCTTATTTTTTTCCCCCTTGCTATATAGCCCAAGCTGGTCTCGAGCTCACGACCATCCTGTCTCCAAGTGTGTGTGTCTAGGGGTGTGCTACCATGCTGGGTCCTGTGTAAATCACCCTGAAGATTTGGACAGATCGGAAAAAGGGCAGTTAGTTTTCCCCCATCGGTAGAAAGCAGATGGAACAATACTATCAATAAGTTAGGACAACACTGCAGAGGGATTATAAAAAATCAGAAAGGGCTCTGTGGTGCAGTGGGTACTTAGCATGGATTCAAACCCAGTCCCCCACCACAACCCCAACCCAGGAAAACAATCTGTAATGTGGCTCTCTAATGTACTGTGGCTCTCAAGGGAGAACCTTCAAACTCTCCCACAAAGCACTCTTAAGGATCAGAAACACAGACGAGAGTCCAGAGAGGGGAGGGATACACCTCATCACCTGTCAATCAACCAGCAAATGCTCCTTGGCCATCTATGACCTGGTGAGCCCTGTGGCCATCTATGACACGGTGATCCCTGTGGATTGGCAGGTGATAAAGTGGGTATCGAGGCTGGAGAATAGCTCACCAGGACACTACCATACAGTGTCTGTCATTTCCACTGGCCACATTGTGGTCATTATCATCCCCAGAAGAGTTCTGTGATTTACTGTGCACTCATAGAACTATCAAGGGGCTGAGCCAGGTACTTTGCCTACCTCAGTCCCAAGTTGAACTCACTCAGGAATGTGGTCTGAGTTCTCCAAGAGCCTCGTGTCTGGGAAGAGATGAGGGCTCCCAGGGATCGGTGACATTACACGAATGCTGTCACAATGGCAGTTGTAGAGAAGGATTGGCCAGAAGAAGGGGGGAAGGAGGAACGGCAGAGGCTGCGCCAGACAGTTTTTTGTCATCTGACACAGGCTGGGGTCATGAGGAAGGACCCTCACCTGAGCAAACGCCTCCATCAGATTGGCATATAGTCAACTCTGTGCGCCATTTTCTTGATTAATGACTTGTGTGGGAGAGCGTAGACTAGTGTGAATGGTGCCATCCCCAGCTACATGGTCCCGGATTGTATACAAAAGCAGGCTGAGCAAGCCGTGACAAGCAATCTGGTAAGAGCTGTTCCTCTGTGGCCTCTGCATCTCCTGCCTCCATGTTCCTTCCCCGGCTTCCCTTCATGATGGACTGTAAGCTGAAATAGACCCTGCCTTCTTCCAATTACCTTTTGTCATGCTGTTTATCACAGCAACAGAAAGCAAGCTAAGACGGTGGCCTAGCAAGGCCTCTGTTCTGACAGTGTGGGCAGGCATAGAGAGACCCAGGTCCAAGTGTTTTTCTGTCTCCCTTGTTCTGCTGTGTTCATATGGTTTCCCTCATTCATCTCATTTATCTGAAACTCAGTAAGCTTGCCCTGTGTGTTCTAAGTGTATGCGCTACCACTGAGCTCCACCCCCCAGCCCGGGAGGGATCTCAGAGTGTGAGGTGTGTTGTATTTATGGAGATCCTTGCTATTCTTGGAGTCTGGACTGCCAGCATAGGGTGGCAGGAAGTTCCCGTCTAAGCAGAGATGTGACAAGATACGTGGGTGCTTTGTCTCAGGTAGGGTAAGAAGACTGGAAAGAGCAAGGGCAGCCACTGGGTGAACTGTGGTGAGCCCAAGTCAGAATCAGGCACCATTGAGGCAGTGGAGACAAGACAAACAGATGGCTCACTGGCTGACCAGCAGGGCCCACCTGAGCCTCCATCCCCTGGTCCTCTCTCACGAGCAGTGTGGGAAGACACGAGACAATGAGTCAGCAGAACTCTGCTCAGTTCCCGCTCTTACTCCAGGCTGGTCACCCTCTCTTAGGTCAAAGCACATTACCGCGTCAATCCTGGAATTCCCAACGAAGAGGAAGTGGTATGTGCCTGACCAAGTTCCTGCCAGGCACAGACACTCACATGTCTACAGACAGAAGGCTAAGGGCTTTTGGTGGCTTCTTGCTCTGTTTCTCCCAACAGCTGCCAGAGTGCGGTGAGGACAGGGTTCCTGGCATCACCAGGCCCATGTGCCACACATAGGTTTGCCTCTGAGTTCCAATTGAACTCGAAACCAGCCAGGAGCTCAGAGCAGGTTTAACTAACTCGCTGCTACATTGTATTTGGGTTTTCCCTTCTCTTGAAAATGTATGATGGGCTCTTCTCACACCCTACAGAGTTGCTATCCAGGTTACTAGGTCATGGTTGCACATTCTCTTTGTGTCACAGGCGTTCTTTTGACTGCGCTCTCTCTCCCTCCCCCACCCCTCTCCCAGCTCTTCCTCGCCAGAGTTATGATGCTGTTCCTTAGACAGGGAAGGGACTGAGAGAGAGAGAGAGAGAGAGAGAGAGAGAGAGAGAGAGAGAGAGAGAGGGAGAGATTTATATCCAGGCCCTCACTGAGTCTGTTTCTTGTTGCTATGACAAAATACCAAAGACCTGAGTTCTATTCCTGGGATCCTGGGATGGAAGCATTTACATTCACAAGCTGCACTTTGGCCTCCACGTGCACACTATGGAAAATGTACCCCAATAAATGGTAATAAAAATGAAGTGAATGGCAAATGAGAGAGATACCTGTGTCAATCTCTGTTCTCCACATACATGTCAACCCACGTGCACACATGCCTGAGCATATGTGCAAGCGTGCACACACACAAAGATATAAGGTAATATGATTATTCTCTACAGTGTCCTCAACCAACCTACAGTTTCAGACTGCCCTGTCACATGAATAATACCGGCAGAAAGCGGGTAGCAAAGTACCTTACACAGGGCACGAAGGATGAAGACTTGCTTTCTTTGCATAGGTCTTGGCTTTGGATTCTGATCCACCACAAGTCAACCCTTGTGGCCTTGCACAACCCGCCCTCAGCCTCTTTCAGCCCTTAGGGGGACAAGGACGGGAAACATACATAAGCCCCAAGCTGGGCGTTTGGCATGCTATCAACATGGCTTAAGGAGACCCTGAGGATGGGGCTTCCCAGAGTGGTGTGCTCAAAGCAGGTGAAAGGCTAGGAAACACTTCTCAGAAGCGGCAGGCGCCGTCCTTAGGGGTTCTGATAGTACACACGGGGAAGCAATATTTCAAAAGAATACTAGAGTGGATGCCCACAAATGGGCTGTATGAGGAGAGTCAGGGCAAAGCAAATGGGCACTCCATTCACTCCACACTGTGTCCTGTTCAGGAGCAGAAGTCAGTCAAGAAATCAGCAAACACTGGCCCAGTAAACTGGGCTTACATGGTGAGACTGTGGAGGTCCTTAAGGCTTAGAGCAGAGGTGTCAAGGTAGCATGCCTTGGGTGGGAGAAACCTAAGCTGTTAAGGGGTATGTAATACAAGATAAGGTGGGAGTACGGGAGTGTGCAGGGGCTGTGGTAGCTCGTGAGTGCTCCGTTGAAGGGCTCCTCAGTGAATTTTATCCTCTGACATCATTATCTAAAGTTCTAAAGAAATTTTCACTAATGAAATAGGTTTTCACAAATACTGTATTAAATAGCAATTACGCAGCCAGTCTTTGAAAGCGACAAATGGAATGTCTGGTCACCGTGTCGGGCAGAGGAAAGAGAGAACTGGAAAGGTTGTAGGGGACTTAGGTGAAGACAAGGGAGCCCGAGTAGGCACTGCTCCGTAGCCTGTGGGAACTGCCAGCACTCACTGGAGCCTGCTTCGAGCACAGTGCAATCAGGCCCAGAGCACAGGTGAGGACTGGGAGCTGCATTTTATTTCAAAATCACAACATCTCATTAGTCCCTTTCCCTGACACCTTTCATGTTTCCATGAGATATTTTACTTTTTGCAATAAAAACACCACCATTTTGCTTGATAACAATACACCCAGCTTTTAGATGGGTATAATAAAGCAATATTTAAAAGGACCAAGGATTTGAATGAGATTGATCATGGCTAGGGACTACATTATGCCTTTTTCTTCCACCTCCAAAATCCATGTGTTGCGGCGATGCCCATCTCCCGTGTCCCAGAACGGAGTTCATTTAGAGAAAATTAGTTTACAGAGATGATTAAGACAAAGTCATTAAGGGGAAGTAATCTAATATGATTAGTGTCCTTATAAAAGAAGTAAATTAGATACACATATAGACAGAGGTAGAATACAAGGCCATGGGAGAAGGCCCACTATCTATAAACCAATAAGACAGCCTACAGAAGAAACCAACTGCTATAGTTCAGAGATGACTTGAGTATCCTCCTCAAAGGGTCATGTGTGGAAAATCGGTTCCCAATGTGGCGGTGTAAGGTGGTTAAACCTTTAAGAGGTGGGGCCTATTGGGAGGTGGTTAAGTTTTTGTGGATGCTGCACTAGGAAGGAATTGATAGCGTTGTGACACTCTGGTCAGGTCAGGTCCTTGGAGATCAAGATACAGAGCCTGAATTTCTCTGATTTTAGATCTTGCTATACGATTTCAGCACATGTTCCTACAGGGAGGCCCTCACCAGAGCTGAGTGACAATCAGGGCTGTGCTCTTGGACTTGAAGATGTATGAGTTAAATAAAACCTTTTTCTTTACAAAGAACCCAACACCCTGCAGTCATTGTGTAGCAATGGAAAATAGACTGATATACCAACACTGATGCCATCTTGGACTTCTAGCTTTCAGAGCGGGCAGAAAGCCAATTGTTTTAAGTCTTCAGCACCCTGTGATAGTGTGCTATAAACTAACACCGCCATCTTGCTTTGGAACAGTGGTTCTCAACCTTCCTAATGCTGTGATCCTTTAATACAGTTCCTCATGTTGGGGAGACACCCCACCCCCAACCATAACATTTTGTCACTACTTCATAACTGTAAACCTGCTACTGTTATCAATCATAATGTAAATATTTGATATGCAGGATATCTGATATGCTATCCCTATGTAAGGGCCGTTTGGCTCCAGAGGGGCCTCTCAGCCAACAGATTGAGATCTACTGCTTAGAGGCATAGGAAGATAGAAAAAGCTCTGGGAGATAGAAATGGTGAGGGAGGGGGAGGGGGAAACAGGAAGTAAAGTCACAACATCAAAGGGCATCTCCAACCTGAGGAGTGGTGGTCTGTAGATTTCATTACACAGAGGCCGGTGAGAGCATCGGCTCCCAGAAAGCTTCCTGGACTTAAAATCAGGAAGTCGCTGTGACCTTTGAGATGACGCCATTGTTCCAGCAGGGGAAGTCCAGGTACATTGGCTTAGGGAGGGACACAATGCCACAGTCATGTCTTGATGGCAAGACCTTTCTTGTGAAAGCTAGGGACAGATAGGACAGTAGTTACAGGAGCAGAACTGAGAGAGAACTTTTTTTTTTTTTTGAGACAGGGTTTCTCTGTATAGCCCTGGCTGTCCTGGAACTCACTCTGTAGACCAGGCTGGCCTCGAACTCAGAAATCCGCCTGCCTCTGCCTCCCGAGTGCTGGGACTAAGGGCGTGCGCCACCATGCCCGGCTACTATTATATCTTAATTGCACATAATAATTGTTTTCATTATGCATTTTGATCTCTTTTATCCCCTCAACATCTTGTCCCTCCCACCCTCAATTAATCCCGTTCTCCTTCTCAACTAGCCCACCTTCTAACCTCATCACTTCTTCCCTTTATTTCATGACCCAGTAAGTTTCATGAGGGTTATTTACAGGAGTGCGGGGTTGTTGTTTGTGGGAGCACAGGCGCCTTACACCAATGAAGAAAATATCTTTCCTTTCCCCATCAGCTGTCGGAGAGAGAATGTTTTTAAAGAGTCTGGAAAAGTCCAGGGGAAGCCAAAGACTAGGAGGGAGGGAGGAGGTGGGAGGAGAAAGAGGAGAAAGGGAGCGGGAGGAGAAGAAGGAGTGGAGGAAGGAGGAGGAGGGACCAGAAGAGACCCTGGTGTCTAATCTACCTTTGTTGAAAAAGTCACAGGACAGAGGCAGGTCTGAGGATAGAGCTAGGGGTCGGGTAGGGGTAGGAGAAGGAAGAGATGCTGTGTAGTGTCCCCATTCTGAACAAAGCCTTCCAGCCCTGGACTGCCCCTTTCATTTAGCCTCACCTGGCTTGCTCCGATCTCTACTGTTACTGAGTTTAGGAGGTTCCAGGTCTATGCCTGGCTCCCAACGTTCGAGCACCAGCATGTATTACTCAAGGGTTTCCCTAGCTGCTGAACAGGGGCCAAACGCTGAAGTCAGCACTGAGGCAAACACACAAACCTTGAGGTCAGGGATCTGGGCGTCCAGAGGAGACCCAGAGCGTATTCTTGTTCACCTCGCTCTCCGCTCTCCCGCAAAATGCTCCAGTGGTTTTTCCTGTTTGGGCCTCTTTGGGCTCAGTCCCCAGGCAGACCCTTTGTTTTCTTAGGCATTGGTTGCAGAATTACTGGCAGGCTGGACTCTAGGACATTGCCTCCTCAGCTTAGTGGTTTTGAAACTTTCAAAGAAGACAGTTCAGCCCATCTTTCAAATAACATTCCAGAAATCCCTAAAATATCACATGACTAACATTTCGTTTTACACACATATATTCCCATTATAGCCTCAGCTTATATTCACACACCATAGAGCCCAGCGATGTGAACCTAGAGCAGCTTTACAGATGGAAAAATCTAGAAGGGTTATGAGAACCTGGCACCGTCTGAAGCCAGCCTTGGGGTTCAGATTATTTTTAGAGTTTATTTTGGTCACACTGTAATGAGAAATTCCTCCTTCACACAGATAAAGGATTATATAAACCATAACAATTAAAAAAAATATCCAGCCTTGCAACCTTGAAATATTTCTGTAAGTCATCAGAGAATGGCAGGGACCTGATATCTCTGAAGGTCTTTACAATGAACTTGTTTTGTAACATGCCTACTAGTCTTCAGTGAGGATACTTTGGAAGCCATTATGCTACAGTATGAAAACAATTTAACAATATATCTTAAAGCTGAAATTTGAATCAAATGTCTGTAAAAACCTAAGTGACGTTTCGCAAGGCATAGATTGGGCCACAACATCAAGAGCCACCACCTTGAGAGAGCTGGATGTGCTGGCACACACCTTTATGCTCAGAACTCGGGAGGCAGACACAGCCAGGTATCAAAGTCCTTCAAAGTCAAGGACAACCTGACCTAGATAATAGTGAGTTCAAGTCCCACCAGGGCTACATAAGTGAAACCTTGTCTCTCAAACAAAACATCAATCCTGATGACCTGGGACCTGAACCTTGTGACCAATAAACATTTACTTAATAACTCTTTTGTGACAAATTCCACAAGTAGCTGAGGACTCAGCCCAGGTGAGGCTTCCGCCTGAAAGATGAGCTAAAGCCAGAGGGAAATTCCATCCAGGACTGCATGTGTGACTCTTTCCAAGGGCTCTGAAGACAGGTGAGTGGGAAGCCCCAGGTGTCAGTGGGCTGGAGGTACAGTGTGGGTGCACAGCAGGTTTCCGGAGGCCCTGAACTCTGTGCTGGGAACACATCGGTCCATCTTATCTGAGGCAGGGGCATTTTTTTTTTAGTGCTCTGCAGAAACCTAAAGCAGAAAACACAGAACTCAAAATACACTACATGTACCTACACTAAATGTACTACACTTTCTCTTACATGTACCTAAGATGATTTTAAATTATAAAGGTTTGTCTTTTTGAGAGAGAGAGAGAGAGAGAGAGAGAGAGAGATTGAGCAGAAGAGGGTATCAGATCCCCTGAAGCTGGAGTTACAGGAGGTTGTGAGTCTGTCTCTTGCTGGTGTGGGAACTGCTTCTGACCCTCCTACCGAGCTGTACTCTTAACCCCTGAACTATCTCTCCAGCCCCAAAGTGTAATTAGTAAAGTGCGTACAGTAAGAGATTATCAATCGAATCATGAACAATAAGCCCCACAAATTTATTTGAATATCATAGATCGTTTCCATCCACAGTCCCCATATTACGTGAGGTGGCGACAGAAAGCTGGAGGGAGCCACTGGAGGTGAAATTCAGGAATTAAGTGAAGAGTGAAGACAGAATTCTTGGAAGGAATGCAGAGGTCCAGGCCTGGGAGAGGAAGAGCTGTTTTTACCCTGGGATAGGGTTTTGGAGGTAGCTGATGCATGCTGGAATTTAGGACACAAACCTGAAAAGGTGGGGAGTGTCAGGCGTGAAGGGGAGGGGGGCTTCAGGCTAACCACGAGGTGGTGATGAACGGAGCTGATGGTGTCTAAGCCAGACAAGGCTGTTACATAATTTCCATTTGTTTGTTTCCTTTTGAGAGAGAATCTGGATATAGAGTTCAAATTGGTCTTGAACTTGAGGCCATCTTCCTACCTCAACCCCTGGAGTGAGGAAGCTATGGGCCTGTTTTACTATACCCAGCTATAATTTGTGATTTTTTTAAAATAAAGACTTCTATTATTATGGGGGCATCTAGGAGACTGCGATGAAGCTAAGGGTGGTGGAGGCTGAGGAAGATGTGTTGAGTGATATTTAGTAGGAGATACTGTGAACACAACTCGGTGATTGTCTCTGGTGGATGAAGAAGGAGACGCAGCGAAGCCGAAGGCCCTGCTTAGACCACTATGAAGAGAGGATTTACACCCAGGTGGTTCTGCCTAGGTATCCCTTCTAGAGCATTATTAAGTCAGACTTCCAGCTAAGACTCATCAGCTTGGACACAGGACAAAAGAAACGTCTGAAGCCTGGGCTCTCATGAGGGAGCAAGTGTTTCTTCATGGAGGAGGTCTGGCTTGTCGCTTATTGCTAAGAATGAGTGGAATTATCAGGCCAGAATTGGTTAGCTGGTGAAATTAGTCCACCAGCCAAAGACCAGAGTGGGTGGTCTCTCTCTCTCTCTCTCTCTCTCTCTCTCTCTCATGTATGTGTCTGTCTGTTTCTCTCTCCTTGTATTGTGTGTGCTCATTTGTGTCTGTGTATCTCTCTCTCTCCCTCCCTCCATCCCTTCCTCCCTCCCTCCCTCTTGTGTGTGTATGCATGCATGCGTGTTTGCACAGGTGTGCAAGCATGCACACTTGTGCACGTGCACAGAGCCCAGAGGAGGGCAGATGTCTTGCCGTCTCTCTACCTTATTCCCTCGAGGTACAGACTCTCACTGAACCTAGAGCTTCTAGAGGTCAGCAAGTCCCATGATCCTCCTGTCTCTGCCCACAACAGTGCTGGGGTACAGGCTCAGGCGTTTTATATAGAATCCAAAGCCCAGTCCTCACACCTGCGTACACATCCTCACCTGCTGGGCCACCGTTCCAGCCTTGAGTTAATGTTAAATGAATGAAACAGCAGACAGATTTCTCTCAGGACTTGTCATGAGGCAGACCCTACCGGGAGAATGTGAATACAGAACTTTCCAGTAAAGACAAACAGCCCTGGGGCATCTGTCTCCCTCAGTGTCACAGAGTCCCTGGCACTTCCTTAGTGCATCCCAAAGTCTGGTGTTGGGAGTTAACAGCAACACTCAGGCCGGGTAGTGGTGGCACATGCCTTTAATCCCAGCACTTGGGAGGCAGAGGCAGGCAGATTTCTGAGTTTGAGGCCAGCCTGGTCTACAAAGTGAGTTCCAGGATAGCCAGGGCTATACAGAGAAACCCTGTCTTGAAAGGAAAACAACAACAACAACAACAACACCCCAGCAACACTCAGGTTGCTGAGGTGTTTGGAGAGGCCAGGAGGGGGATTTTTGTGGTTTCTGAAATAGGAAGTTCCACCTTAAAGTGTATCATTTCTGAAGTGAAGAAAGTTCCGGTAGGCTTTTAGAAAAGCCAGCCCAATGACAAGCTGATGTTTTCAACACATTTATAGGTCAAAATAGTAAAAACACAGCTTATCTCAAAGACCTATGGTGTTATTTGCATGTGAGGTGACTAAAGTATACTCCACAGTTGCCCACTCTGAGAATTTATTAGCCACAGAAACCTAGCTCGCTTTTGTGAGAGACACAGTTGGCTGCCTATCATGATTTTTCTTCTTTATAGCAGACCTTCAACAAAGCTCACTTGGGTTTGAAGATGAATGCCAATGGAGACATACGTGTTGATTATCAACTCTGTGGCAAAGCATTGTGGTTTGATAACAGTAAAAGTCGGTTCTTTCCGAAACACAGTCATAAAGAGATGGGTGCGGCCTGTCTGTCACCAAGGGTGTTCTTTGCTGGGCTCTGAACAAGTCAGGCCCTGATTTGACTCCAGTTAAGAAGCTTGTATGTGTGTATGTGTGTGTGTGAGGTGGCAGGGATTGTCCTGTACACATCTGTGTGGATGGCACCTGGCTTGTGGACCACCTTTCCCCAAATGACTCCAGTGGCCTCTGGCATCAGAATCTCTGTCCCTGCTGGGAGCAGGGGCAACTCTGGATGATCTATGCTGGCATCCTGATCCCAGAAACTGAAAGGGAGAGTCCTGAAGCTTGGAAATTTCCCTGGCCTGTGGTAAAGCAATTCTTGGGGGAAAATGGCAGAGGTCAAAGGGAAGCAAGACCACACCATTGCCTTAACCAAATGGGAGAGGAGGGGAGTTTGACTCACTCCCTGTGTTTGCGTCCAGAGCCACCACCCTCATCCCTGAAGTGTGGAAGCTTCAAATGGTTTGCCGTCGAAGAAGAGCCAGGGGCTGACAAGATGATTGAGTGAATTTGAGCATTGGCCACCAACCCTGATGACCTGGGCTTCATCCTACATGACCCACATTGAAGAATGAGAGAAATGTCCCCTCAACTTGTCCTCGGGCCTCCACGCGTGTCACGACACACATTCCCCATCCTCCTCCAATACATTAATAAATCTAAAAGGTGTTTTTCAAAGAGCCAGAGAAGGGGTTGGGATGTTAAGGCAGCACGGTGGTAAGAGCTGTGGACTCTGGGCCCACACTGCCTGGGTTCAAATCCCCACACTTCTGATGGCTCTTGTGTGTGGGAAAGTCATTTATCCCTACTCCCATGTTTTGGGCTCTCTCTTTGAAAAGGGGGTGGGGGTGGGGTTAGTAAATAAGAGTTTTCTTGGGGCTTGGTTGAGTTCATAGTTGTGAAGTTCATAGAAGAGGTCACTTGGAAAGTCAAGAATTTCTGTAATCCACCCAACACACATCTACAGATCAGGTATTAGAGATCTTGTGAGAACAAGTTCTTCTTCTTCTTCTTCTTCTTCTTCTTCTTCTTCTTCTTCTTCTTCTTCTTCTTCTTCTTCTTCTCCCTCTCTCTCCTTTCCCTCCTCCTCTCCCTCCTCTCCCTCCTCCCTCTCCTCCTCCTCTCCCTCCTGCTCGTTTTCAAGGCAGGGTTTCTCTGTGCAGCCCTGGCTGTCCTGGAACCCCCTTTGTAGACCAGACAGGTCTCTAACTCACAGATATCCACCTGCCTCTGTCTCCATTACACCTCCACCACACTGGCCACCTCTGATGGGAACTCCTAAGGAGTCCATCCATCTTAGGACCGAGCACCCACACCACATCTTCCATCACAACCTTGCCCTTTGGACCAGTGACCCTGTGCTCTCCTGGGTCTTTTTTTTTTCCTCCACTTCCCTGCATCTGTTTTGAGCTCACGTCACACTCTTCCCTCAGGAAGCTCCTCCCTTGCTGCCTGGAGGCCTGTCTCTCCTCCTCTGACTTCATTCGTGCCCTCAGGGCCTGCGGCTGACACCTGCTGCCAAGCCCTCTCTGAGCTGATCTAGCCAGCCTCTGCATGCTCCACAGGCTTGTGGTAAACCCCAGAGGCTCCCAGTAAGTGAAAAGCCCTTCTATTCTGGTCCCTCCTGGTGGAAAAACTAGGATCTCTGAGCAGCCCAACCATCCTTGCGGGCCTGGGAAGGTCTCCACTGGCTACTACCCTACCCAGTTTTCATATAAACCTGTCAGCTTAACTATTCAGACCCTCTCTGACAAACCTACTCACTATTCTCTCTTCCTCCTAGGGGCTCTCTGGTACTTCTCTCTCCTGGATATTGTCTCCAGCCTTATCTATGCCAACAGTATACACAATACATGGTTGGGGACAGCTACAACGTTGCAGGTAAGTGCTACAAAGCAAAATACACCAAGTATTCTGTAATAGTAACCAAGGTGCTGGCTGAGAGGGTCTCTGCCTAGGCAACATTTAGGGAGAATGAATCCAGGCCTTCTTGGAATGTACATGTCCTGAAAAAGAAAAAAAATAAACAAAAAAACAAAACAAAAAAAAACCCTAAAGGTTAAAGAGAAGGGCTGAGAGTCTGCTTTCTGTGGGGCTTTGGTGAAGAGTACAAATTTTATTCCCAATGCAATGGGAAGGCTATAGCTTGGGCATCAAGTGGTCCCAAAGATTGACGTGTTGAAGGTTTTGGTCTCCAGCTGTTGAGACCAGTTGTTGAAAGATGATTGGACCGTGAAGGCTTTTACCTAACCAATGAATGGGTCCACTGAAGGCTGTGTAGAGGTGCGCTGGGAGGTGATGGGAAGTTAGAGGAGAGTCCTCCTCCGAGCTGGTAGCTCACTGGACTCTCTCCCTGGGGGCTAGATCTTGCCCTGGCGGGTTCTATCTGTGGCTCTGCTTCCTAGCAATCAGGAGATGAGCAGCTGGGCTCCAAAGGTGCTTTCCCCACCCCACAGGGGTGTGGCCAAGCGACCATAAGATGAAGTGTCTACACCTAGAAGCTCCTCCCATTTCAGACGATGATTTTTAAAGCAAAGGAATGACTTGCTTTTTTTTTTTTTTTACATTGAGAAAACGCTTTTCTCTTTTCTTCACTTAAAGTGTAACTACTTAAAACTTACCAGGAAGCCTTGTCTCCCCTTAGTTTTCTTTTGGAATTTCCGAAGGGATAAAGCGCCAAGCTCCCGGTTTCTATACCACGCTCTAGCCCCGTGCTTCCCACCCTTCCTAACGCTGTGACCCTTCACAACAGTTCCTCGTGGTGTCGTGACCCCCCAATCATAAAATTGTGCGGCTACCTCATAACTGTAAGTTTGCTACTGTTATGAATCATAGTGCAAATGTCTGTGTCTTCCAATCCCCAGAGGGGTCGCGACCAGTGTTCAGAACTGCTCTTGTAGGTTAAACATTGAACTTTCTCCTGCGCTGCACTGTCCTGTGTGGATTCTGGTGGAACCAGTGACACGTGCCTCTGAGCACCCCTGGGTTTGCCCTTGTTTCAACGTCAGAGACTGTGGAAGTTCTGCTCCAATAAGAGACTGACTCCCTCCGAGTTAAGTCTTTTCTGTACGACCCCACCTCCCTGCTCCGGTCACAAGCTTCCCCCAACGCGTGTCCTGTTCCTTGCCCAAGGGTTGTCAGGCTTCCATAAGATAACTTCTGTGGTTATCACTCATCCGGTTTCTTACAGCCAGCTGCTCAAAACTCCCAGATAATACACACAATACTTACTTCTGTTTTCAATTGCCGATCTTCAAAATAAAATAAAACAACAACAGCAAAAACAACACGTCTTTTTTTTTTTTTTTCCTTCATGGAAACAAGGGTTGGTTTATGCAGCTGTGGCCTTTTGTATGGCCTGCATCTGTCAGCAGATGGGCAAGGACCCTGAAGAGCCTGTGTGGTTTCAAACAGCTCTTCCACCCGTTCGTTCACGCAAATTAGAAATCCTGGCCCCAGCACACTGTAACCAATGTAAAAAATGCATGCAGCTGGCTCTTTGTAACAGCCCACATTGGAGGCTACCCAAATGTCTATCAGCTGCACAATGGATAAATAAACTGCGGTATATTGACACAATGGAGTACCAGCCCAAACAGATAAAGGCCTATCTATACCATGTCACAATACGGATACTCTCTCACAGGCATAATGCTGCCTGAGGCACACAGGTGGCACATGGTACTATTCTGCTTAGTGGACATAGAAAGGCAGGCAAAATGAATCTATGATGTTAAGAATCAGGATAATAATGTCCATAGCATAGAGTAGTAAATGAGGTGGTATGAGAAGGAAGGTCAGGCACAGGCTATACCCTGCATGGAGATGCATTCAGTTTGTGAGAATTCACTCAGCCGACATTTTTCTGTGCCTATGTTCTTTTTTTTTTTTTTTTGGTTTTTCGAGACAGGGTTTCTCTGTATAGCCCTGGCTGTCCTGGAACTCACTTTGTAGACCAGGCTGGCCTCAAACTCAGAAATCCGCCTGTCTCTGCCTCCCGAGTGCTGGGATTAAAGGCATATGCCACCACGCCCAGCTCTGTGACTATGTTCTTGTCAGCAAAACTTGGAAACAGAACAGGTTTTGTCTGTGACAATATGACGTCTACATAGTTTTCAGCCCTGATTACCTAGGAACATAAATTTGTTATCTCTTCTGCGGTAAAGAAGCCCATGGGAAATAGGAGGCGGAAGTTCAAGACTTCTCTTACATTGTTTGAAAACAAAACTCTCTAAGACATTCTCTTGTAGGAGCCACACCTTGGTCACACTGCAAGTGTGCTGTGGATGTGACGGGACAGTTCCATTCTTCAACCAAGCCAGTCTTAAATGAATTTTCATCTATGTGCCTTTTTTGCTGGCACAACATCACTCTCAAGTTCTTATGGTAAGGTCTTCAATTATAGGAACATTTTTTCCCCCTGGAAATAATGAAGATGGACGGTAGAGTTTATAAAACCCCCATCCATCAAAACCATTGCTTGCTTACCTTTAAAAACACTTCTTCAGTGGGGGTTGGCCAACAGCTTTAATCCCAGCACTTGGGAAGCAGAGGCAGGTGTATCTCAGACTGAGGCCAGCCTGGTCTACAGAGCCAGATCTTAGCCAGTCAGAGCAGGAAGAAATTGTCTTGCCAAATATGATTGAAAGGTAACAACCAGAGAACATGTGCCTCTTCCTCCTCCTCCTCTTCCTCCTCCTCCTCTTCCTCCTCCTCCTTCTTCTTTCTCTTCCTCCTCCTCCTCTTCTTCTTCCTTCTTCCTTCTTCCTTTTTCCTCCTCCTCCTTAATTTTAAAGCAGAGTCTTTCTATATAGCACTACATAGCCTAGAACTTGCTATGTAAACTAGACAGACTGGCCTTGAACTCTCAGAGATCCACCTGCTTCCCCAGTGCTGGCATTAAAGGTTTATGCCACAACACCCGTTGATTTTTTATTTTTACATTTATTTTTATTTTATGTCTGTCTGTATGATATGTGTGTATGCAAATACACATGTGCTACAGCACACGCGTGGGAGTCAGAGAGCAACCCGGGGTGTCCTTGCTCGTCCTCTACCTTGTTTGAGGCAAGTTTCTATTGTTTGCCACTGGGAATGCCAGGCTAGCTGGCCCTGCCTCAAGAGTTCCAAGGAGTCCCCTTCCTCTTCCTCCTCCTCCTCCTCTTCTTCCTCCTCCTTGCCTTAGGAACTCTAGAATTACAGGAGTACGTTAGCAAGCCAGGCTTTGGTGTGGCTCTGGAGATTCAAACTCAGATCTTCATGCTTGTGCTGTAAGAACTCATGCAGTTTCATCATTTCCGGATAACACTGCAATGCTTTTTGATTTACTCAACAACAACATCCATCCCTTTATTTTGTGTTTTTAAAATAATACAGTTTTCTGGAGAGTCTGCAAGGTGGAAGGGAGAGAGGTAATAGTTAATGGATACAGGGGTATAAATGGATAGAAGTAACTTGTAATTTTTTTTATAGCACAGTAGAATAGTGACAGCTGACAGTTAATTATTTGAAAGTGTGTAGTAGAGAGGATTTTCAATGTTCCCAATACGAGAAATGATAAATGTCTGAGAAGACAGCTGTACTGATTATCCTGCTCTGACCAGTTATTACACATCACAAATGAGTATTGAAGTATTACCCTGTGACTCATAAATATGGATAATTATCTATGAATTAAAACAACATATTGTGGCTGGAGAAATGGCCCAGATGTTAAAAGTGCTTACTGCTGAGTCAGGTACCTAGACACCTGCATTAGGTGACTTGCAACTTCATGTAATTCTAGCTCCAGATGATCTGGCGCCCTCCTCTGGCCTCTGTGGGCATGTGCATTCATGTGCACATACCCCAACACAGACACACATAAATAGATGTAATTAAAAAATAAAAATATTTATAAATAACAGTTTTACTCAAACAACACATTTATTTAAGATATATGAAACAAGTAATTGCTGTGGATGTTACAGACAATAAATCTGCATTTTAATTCGGTCCACTGCTGATATATTATGTGGTCTGAGTCATTCTATTGCTATGAAAAGACATCATGACTGAGGAAACATTCTTAAAATGTGCTTAATTGGAGGCCTGCTTACAGTGTCAGAGACCATTATCATCACGGCAAAGAACATACAGGCATGATGTCAGGAAGTAGTCAAGAACTATATCCTGACTCAAAAGCATACAGAGACACTGGGCCTGGTATGAGATCTTGAGACCTCAAAATTCATCCTCAGTGACACACTTCCTCCAACAAGGCCACACCCACATCAAGACCACACATCCTAATCCTTCTAATCCTTTCAAATAGTGCCACTCCCTGGTGGCTAAGCACTCAAATGTATGAGCCTATAGGGGAACAGTTATTTATTTATTTATTTTGGTTTTTTTGAGACAGGGTTTCTCTGTATAGCCCTGGCTGTCCTGGAACTCACTCTGTAGACCAGGCTGGCCTCAGACTCAGAAATCCGCCTGCCTCTGCCCCCCCCCCCGCGCCCCCATGCTGGGATTAAAGGTGTGCACCACCACGCCCAGCTATGGGGGACATTTTTTATTCAGGCTACCACAGATGTTTAATCAACATGCTCTGATCAGGTGCTGTGAATATTTCTCCACTATGACACAAAGTCATAGTCATTCTCTGTGATTTCCTGAGGAAACTCACTTCTAAACCCACTCTTACTGGCTGCTGCACAGAAGGGGAAACTTCAAATTACTCTTGCAAGAGCCAGGCACAGTTTGCATCTTATTTACAACAATCAAATCTCCAGGTGAGCAAGCCTGAGACCCGCCTTAACAACCAATTGTCTTATCGGCTTCTCGGAACCCCTGTCAAAACCATCATTGACTTACCTTCAGAAGTACATCCCCTTGGCCTCTGTCAAGTTCTCCTGTCAAGTTCAGACTGTCTTCGAAGGTAGGTGTCTAAGGGGTGGCTGTCCATTATGAGCTACAGAGCTTTCTCTAGAGAAAGAAACAATGACCAAGCGATGGCCCATGCCTCAGTGAAACTTCCAGAGCCTGGACTGACTTATGTGCCTTCTAACGGACTGATTATCTCTTACCGGAAGTGCTCAGAACCAGAAATGATCATGTGTTTGTTTCAATTGGCTTTCAGATATGAGATATCTCTGTCTATATAATGAGATATCTTGGGTCTGAGACTCAAGAAAATCCTTTACATTTCACATACCCTTTGTGCACATAGACTGATTGCAAGTCTACACACCTGTTTTGTGTGCCTGCGGTTTGACTGAACGTCTGTCACTTGAGGTCAGGTGTAGAGATCTCTGTTTATAACATCACACTGACACTTGGCAACGTCACATTTAAAACTTTTCAGATTTTAGACATCAGGTGTGGATGGAAGAAGCAGAAACTAATGGTAGATCCTCATAGAGCAAGGGGAGGTTGGTTCTGTCCAGAGAGATGCCCCAGTTTTGTGAAACTCTTTTCAACAAATGCAAATGCATATCTTGCACCCAAACTCCAGGGAGCCTCCATGCTGTCTGTGTATGCCTTCCTTCAACCCCTTCTTAACACAGAGATAGAAGGCCATTGCTTTGGAAGATGTTCTGAACTGTTCTGTGTACATAGCAAATGGCACCTGTGAAAAACAGGCCTGTGGATCACACTGGATGTGTGGGCATTGGGAATTTTGCTGTGTTCACCAGGGATGTAGGGTGGCAGGGGTGTACCTGTTATACCTAGGGAGTGTAATATCATTCCAACCTAATCAGTTGATAGTTGATATCAGTAACTCAATTGATTAGTTGACTTGACTAAAGTTGGAAAGTGTTCAATTATATTACTGGCTTTGTTGTTGTTGTTGTTTTATGTTTTGTTTGTTTGCACGCCTGTGTGTGAGACAGGGTTTCACTGTGTTGCCTAAGCTGGCCATAAACTTACTCTAAATCTCAAGTGGTATAAATGTTGCAACCCCCCTGGCTCCTGCTTCTGAGAGCTAGCTAGCATCTGAGGCCTGTTGGCATTTATTCTAGTCTCTGCCCCACAGTTACCTGGCAACAGCCAGGTGTGCCTGACTCACTCATTATAAAAGAGGCTGCTTGGTCCTCCTCTCTCTTGCTCTTCTGCTCTTGCTCCCTTATCCTGCTCCCCATCTCTCCCCAATCCCCTCCCCCTCTCTTCATGTGCTTATGGCTGGCCTCCTCTCTCTCTCTCTCTCTCTCTCTCTCTCTCTCTCTCTCTCTCTCTCTTCTCTCTCTCAACTCCCTTACCCATGCCCTGTATAAACTCTCTTCTATACTATACTGTCTGTGGCTGGTCCCTTAAGGGGAAGGGATGCCTCAGCATGGGCTGGAAGAGGCACCCCCTTCCCCCACACCTTACCAAACCTCCACCAAACATAGTCCCTCTCTCCTTTATCTTTTTATAAAACACAACAAGGCCTGTACCACCATGCCTGGCCTTGGGGGAGGGGGAGTAATGCATGGCCATGATGTTTGCCTTTGACACCTCAGATGGGTGGGGGCAGGGATGAGGCGCTGGGATTCTCTCCCAGCCACTTCCACCAGGCCCTGTGAGGAACGCCTTCACATTTCATTAGACCTGCTGGGCTGCCACACAGACTGGGTCCCATTGATCTTGATCCTGAGCAGCTGGGGGGGGCTAAGTGAATGGTGTGTGTGTGTGTGTGTGTGTGTGTGTGCGTGCGTGCGTGCGTGCGTGTGTGTGTGTGTGTGTGTGTGTGATGATGATGGTGGTGGTGGTGGTGGTGGTGGTGGTGGTGATGATGATGATGATGCTTGCAAGGAATCAGGGCTGCCCACATCCCAGGGACAGAGAACACAGGAGATGGGCCTCAAAACAGCAGCCAGCCTCAACTCAAGTTCCAGCTCGGCCATTTGCTGTGTCCTCTTTGGCAAATGATTACATCGGTTTCCTTTCTCACTAAATGTAATCACCGAATCTTAATTCTTTCTGTGAGGATCAAGGAGCACACAAGACCAGAACAAGCTTCAGTAATGCTTCGGAAATTGTCAGTGTCCAAAGCCCCCCTTCTCAGTGCCACCTGAAGGGACTCTCCGGGTCACCTGTTTGCTATTACAGTATTTTCTAATTGGAAACAAGTAGCTTGGGGATCATCAGGCATTAGGGTTGAGAAAGGCTAACTGAGTTAGAACACACCCTCTCTGTACTGACGTTGGGACTCGTCTCCTTGCTAGAACTCAGCTCCCAAAAGATGAGCTCACAGTTTCAGGAAGCAACCCCTTCCTGTCCCGTTCTGGAAGGATTTTCATGTCTTCAAACTGAAATCTGTGTCTTTTACAAATTTCATAACTAAATTTATGTTTCTTTTTCTGTCTACTCTGCTCTTTTACACCACCACCTTTTTGTAGCTTTGAAATCTCTCTTTTCCTTTTGGGGTCAAGCTACTAGGCACTGAGCACTTTTTAGAAATCTACCTAGGTGGGCTAGAGAGATGGCTCTGTGGATGGCAGACGAATTGCTCCTGCAGAGGACCTAGGTTCGGCTCCCAGCACCTTAAGCAGCTTACAGTTGCTAAAGCTTACAATTACAACTCCAGCTTTAGGGGATTCAACGCCCTCTTCTGGTCTCCTCAGGTACTGCATATACATGCACACAAACTCACCATATACAAAATAATTTTATATATCTATATATCTATATATCTATATATCTATATATCTGTATATATATATATATATATATATGTATATATATATATATATATATGCCTTCCTAGTGCAATAGTACATGCATTTTTATGTGTTTATTTTTTCTTCCTGGCACCTCTCACAGGAATCCATCTCTTTGATGCAGTGAGACCCAGGCAGCGTATGGCCGGAGCAGTCCAATACCCTGACTACAGTGATTGACTTGGAAATGAGCAGGAAGCTCAGACTGGATTTCCCTCAGAATTTTGTTAGAACTCTAGGGAAAGAGAGACATTATTTTCTTTGGGGATCAATATTACCACGCATGATAAACCCATGTCAACATAGGAGAGAAAGAAGGTTTACAGGTAGTTACACAACGATACCTTTCTGATGACATGATCTGAATCCCAGGACCCAATGTTCCTGAAACCACCTTGAATGTCCCACTTATATAGACGTACATCTTCTCTCTAGAACAAACACATTTGAGTTAATTTTTCTTCCACCTTACACCAAGGACATCAAGATTTATCTAGACAGGAAGTTCTGTCACCAGGACTCAGGGATATGTTGTAAGTCCCCCCTACACCCTGTCTGCTTCCTTACTGACACCAGTTATTTTGTCATTACTGGCCCAGAGAAAAATTATTTGTTCTTTGTATTTTTGAACCTCAGAGACAGGGAAGGAATTAGGCAGAACCTTCCTTCCAAACTACTTGGAAAGAACAGTTTGGGCCAGACTGTTTTCTAACCCAAGGTAAAGTATGAAACAGAGGTGGCAACCACAAACTCCTATTCTCTGAGCAGGCCGCAGTCAGGTGAACAGAAATGGGGAGAGAGAGAGAGAGAGAGAGAGAGAGAGAGAGAGAGAGAGAGAGAGAGAGAGAGAGTTCACAGGTAGAAAATGGACATCAAGACTTCAGCGGAAAGCAAGAGAACCTTCTGGGGCAGGCAGAGGAGGATACGTGGTTCTGTCCAGTCAGTCCCGCCACCATGTTCCTGAGTGTTATGATTTGAATGTGAGATGACTCCTGGAGGCTCACGCGTCTGAACTTGTCCCGATCTGATGGTATTTGGGAAGCTTGATGCCTCTTGGTCCTGGAGTGTAGCCAGCAGACTCAGCTGGCCTTTGAGGTGTGGCCTTTGAGGGTCAGTGGGCTGGCCTTTCCTTGCTGGCTGAGTACCTGCTTCCTGCCCTATACCATGTTGCTAAGCAGGCACCTCAGACTCTGGCCACTGTGGACTGAGTGTCTACCATGTCTTCCCCACCATGATGGACTGTACAATTAACCCACAAGCCCAAACAAGCCTCCCCCCTTAGGTTGATTCTGGGAAGGACTCTATCATCACAATGTTGGGAGTGCTACGCACTAAAGCTAAAGCTCACAGGATGACATGTTCAGGGGGGAGAGATGGTTTTCTTGACTTTATGTTTTTCAAACAAACAAACTAACTAACTAACGAATGAACAAACGACAACAACAACCAACCCAAAAAGCCCTGATGCAGAGTAAAGTATGCATACATTTTCTGTATGAATGTAAGACCATACCAAAGTGCCAGAGAATGGGTTGCTTCAACAATAAAAATTGATTTTCTCAGTCCTGACCTAGACGTCTCAGACCAGGTTGGCAGCAGAGCTGATGTCTCCTGAGCTGTGTGGTCTGGCATGCAAGAGGCTGTCTCCTACTTGTTTCCTGTGTGTGAGCATCTTAATCTTGTCATATGAGGACACCAACCCTATGAACTTAGGATATGTTCCAGTGACTTCAGTTAACCTTAATTATCCCTTTGAAAACTCTATTTCCAGAAATAGCCACATCCAGAGATTATGTAGCTGGGTATTTCAACATGTAAGTTCAGCCTATAATATTTAACAGCAAATAACAAAGTTTGGTTTTTGCTTTTAAAATACTACCGCCATCTATCAATTGTGCAACATTTGGATGGTTTAAAATGCTTGCTAGCCTTCAATTATTTTAAAAATAGAATGAACACAAGCTATTTTAACCATGCAGGAAATCATCATTTTTATCAGAATAGACAAAAATAAAATCGGGTAAGGGATACCTTGCTGTAGAGGCACCTTAGGAATGTTGACTAAAAGGAGAGCCAGAGCCAAACTGTCCTAACACACAGGCTCACTTGGGCTGAAGAGAGCTAACCACACTGATGCAGGGTCACCTGGACTGGAAGTCTGAGAAAGCCCTGACTGGTTCTTTTACTAGTTCTACACTGGTGTTCTTCAAGGGTGGGGGGCTGAAGGAGAGTACACAGCTTTCTTAACACAAGCTGCTCTCCAAGAAGCCTGCCAAGTGAGTTTAATTCTGATTAATGTTCATGCTACGAAGTCGCCAAGGTGGAGGAAAGAGAGGACACAGAGCCCGTGGCTGACTTTTAACAACAGCCTGCAGTGTGGCGGTTTGCCTGGGGGGAAAAAAAAAGAGGAAAAAAAACCAAAACAAAAAACAAAAAAACGATACACAGCACTGCTGTCATTATATGTGCCAGTGGGCAAAGGCGGTCTAAACTGAAGACATGAGGCACTTTCCAAAGGAGATTCCCATGTAGCGTCATCTTACTGTCATAGCTTGAATCCCTCTCCTCAAGGCCGAGGTTTCAAGCATGCTCCCCTATACATGCAATGCTCCGCGGTGGGCTTTAGAGAAACTACTGGGTCCCAGGACTCTGTCTCATTTATGGATTGGCCCTTTAATGGTTCCTAACATGATGGCCTCACCGGGACATGGTGAAAAGCAGGATAGTGTCTAACTAGAGGAAACAGGTCTCCCGGAGACTGTCTGGAGGAGTCTTTTCCCTCCCTCCTTCCTTTCTCTCTCCCACTTCCTGGCAGCCCTAAGGTGAGTCGTCTTGTCTCTTCCACGCGTTCCTGCCACTATAATGTTCAGGCTCACCTCAGGCTCCAAACAATGGACTATGAGGACTACGGACCAAAATAAATAGTTCCTCCCCATTTGAGGTTTTCTTCCCAACACTGGCCCCAGGAATGGAATTGTAACCTTGCATTACAATACAGCTTTAGCTTTAAAGTCAGCTAATGTCCGCTATTTTGTATCATTTGATTTTTGTGGTGCAACGACACAGCCCAGAGGAACAGGAGGAGCAGAGAGGACCAATCTGTGTGGGCTCTTTCTGCTTCTCTTCTTTTTTTCCATCCAACATCTCCCGGCAAACCTTGTTTTACCCTTGAGCACTGAGGTACAGGCTCACATGGGAGCTTGCCCCTGGCTGCCTTTTTTTTTTTTTTTTTTTTTTTTTTTTGGCCTTCGTGTTTTAGACCATGCTTGTTCTCAGCAGTAAGGTCTCAACTTAGATGACAGACGACACTATGGAGACTTCTCTGATCCTCGCTGCAGTTCTATCCAAGACCGTTGGGCGAGTCTCCAGGATCAGTTTCAGACCAGGACCTGCCTGTTAGCTGATCTCGTGCCCCGTCCAGGTTGAGGCTCACTGCTCTGCCTCGTTCCCGAGTTTGCTCCCTAGCCCTTGGCACTATCAGAAATTCTCGGACATATGTGCTCGTTTCTGCTCCTTTACCACTGCAACAATCAGCAGCGTTTGCTTTGATGTTTGCTGCAGGTTTTGAGCACTGGCAGGCATGAGAATCCGATAAACACTGGTGGGATAGGTGGATGAATGGTTGCAGAGACCATAATGCTGGGGGTTCGGGGATTAGACAGGGTGGGATAAGTGAGTGAATGACTGGAGAGACCGAGCGCTGGGGATTCTGGGATTAGACAGGGTGGGGTGAATGAATGAATGAATGAATGAATGAATGAATGAAGAGACTTAGCACTGGGGATTCTGGGATTAGACAGGGTGGGATAAGTGAATGAATGAATGAATGAATGGCTGGAGAGACCTAGCGCTGAGGATTCTGGGATTGGACGGGTGTTCTATTTATTAAAACCTAGACATAGCTTGGAAGAGGGGATCTTACTTGAAGAATTCCCTCCACAGTTGTCCTGTGGGGGGAGTCTGGGAAAGCATTTTCTTGATCGATGATTGATGTGGGAAAGCCCAGCCCACTGTGGGCCATGCAACCTCTGGGATTGTGGTCCTGGGTTTTTTGACCTTTCCTCCAGGTTCCAGCCCAAGTTCCTGACCTGGCTTCTTTTTATGGACTCAAACTTGCTATAATAAACTCTTTCTTCCCAAGTGTTGCTTTTGGTCACGTTTTTATCACAGCAAATTAAGGCATGGTCGGCTTTGAACATCAAGTGGCTACCTGCCAGGTAGGAGGCAAGTCATTTGACCTCCCGGAGTCAGTTTCTTCCCTTGTAAGGTGGAAACAAATCTGACTGGAAGGGTCATTAGGACAATTCATGTGAAATGCCCCACTTTAGATGAGAAAATGTCTGGTGTTATTTTCTGCCAGTCACAGAGAGGAGTGGGGCACATTCAGTCCTTGAGAGATAAAGGGGTCCACGATCCAAGGAGGAATCTGAAGGTGAGGGACGGAGAAGGTGACACTTGGGAAAAGAAAAGCCATCTGTGGGCAGTGGGAAAGGGTGGCTACACTCTGAAGCCCTTTCATGGAGATCCTGGAGCCCTGTCATGTGGGAACGGGCAGGGCAAAGATTATTTCCTGACGCTCTGAGGATCAGACATGAGATCCCAAGGTGAGAGGAAGGCTCCGGAGAGTTTGAAGGGCACACTTTACTTTGTTACGGTTTTTCCTTCGGATGTGTCCTGCTTTTGTGCCCTTTGGAACAGGAAGGAGACTTGACTGCCCTCTCCTTTAGGTTTTTGTTTGTTTTTGTTTGTTTTTGTTTTTGCTTTTTTCCCCATACAAAAAGAGAGCTCTCAGCTCAGGTTTGACTTCATTTAAAGATGTCTTTAAAACTGTTATTCTCCATGGCAACAGAAGAACAGAGGAGTGGAGAGCCTTATCCCAAACCCCAGGTTTCTCCGTATCTTCAAAGTCATTTCAGTTCCTAAAGGAAGGACAGCACGCATGCCGGAAACAACAGCTTGCTTCCCTTCCTGAATCCCGAGGCCTCATGCAGTGCATTCTAGAAAATTCTGGAGCAATGCACCTTAATTTGATACAATCCCATAGAACCAGTCTCTTCCCCCCCACCCCACCCAAAGGATTTGAAGAGCTACACCTTTAAACAGTTGAGTGTCCTGGCCAGTGCATTTAAAATGTTTTGTTTCACACAAATGCAAACTAGGCAGAGTTGTTAGGAATATGTTTTAAACACAGGGAGGTCTGGAAGAAACAGCCTTCCTGCCAAGCTTGGTGGAAGGATTCTTAGTATCCATGGAAACAGGAGGGCTCCTCTCTTACCTGTGTTCCTCTTCCCTCTGGGGGTAGTGGTCAACTAGGAGTAGCTGGGAACTAAACTCAAGGTCCTCTACAAAAGCAGTCTGTACTCTGACAAAGGAAACTCTACAGTCATCTTTTACGTTTAGCTGGAAGCTGAGTTGGCTACGTAGACTAACAGTGTAATAGCATGCGTGTCTTGCCTGCTCTCAGTGGATCTACCAAGTTATTCAAAGAAAATGTGTTAGCCGGGCGTGGTGGCGCACGCCTTTAATCCCAGCACTTGGGAGGCAGAGGCAGGCGGATTTCTGAGTTCGAGGCCAGCCTGGTCTACAAAGTGAGTTCCAGGACAGCCATGGCTATACAGAGAAACCCTGTCTCAAAAAAAAAAAAACAAAAAAACAAAGAAAATGTGTAGAGATGAACCTTGGGCTTAGAAGGCCAGAGACCAACCAGACCCTGCACTTCCGCTCCAGCCCATCTAGATCAGTGACAGCCACCTCCACCTGCCTCTGCGGTTTCAGTCTCAGCACTCAATCACACCCCGGTGCTCCAGGGCTGTGCTCCAGGGCTGTGCTCCAGGGCTGTGCTCCTCCAGGGCTGTGTTCCAGGGCTGTGCTCCTCCAGGGCTGTGCTCCAGGGCTGTGCTCCTCCAGGGCTGTGCTCCAGGCTCCTTCCTGCTGTAAGGCATTCTGGTCTGGGTGCTTAGGGTCATGACCTTTGAAAGATCCACAGCCATATCTTAGATAGGGAAAACCTGTGTCAGCCCCTAAACATGGACATAAAACATTGAAATGGGAATAAATATTTGATTAGGAGTCTATGTGAAATGTAGCACGCTATCAATAAATCAGAGGCCAGTCTACTGAAACTGTCTATGGCTACATTAAAACAGACGTAGAAGTAGATTGGCTGCAAGTGGGTCTGGGGTGTCTGACAGTCTTAAAAGGAACACACTGGACACCTCCATCCTAGATTTGGGCCTGATGTCATTGCTTAGGAATTTTTGCCACCTTAGGCAAATCAATAAAACTCACGAAGTGATGTTTTCTCATTTACAGAATGAGCTTAAATGAGGCAGAGGTCACGGGTGGCCACTTGGAGATGAAAGGGTGGCAGCCTAAGTGTTGGCTGATTTTTATCTGGGAAGAATCCAAGGCAAACACAAGAAACAACCAGAAGGTTTTGCTGCTCGTTTTATGACAATCTTTACAGCTGTAATCAGATCTCTGTCGGTGAGGGCTGCCGAGGGAGTGAGGGAGGGGTTGAGGGGGTTCTCTCACATGCTCCAAGATGCTATGGTGAGTCTGGGGTCTTCTTGGGGAAAAGTGGAAATTTAATACAGCAGCTAGAATTATATTTATGCATTCCTTATGTTTCTAAAATTCATGTAGAAGACTGGTACGTTATGAGTAAACTAGATTACTAGAGACCATGTAATCTAGTTAACGTGCGTGTGCGTTCACGATCCCTAATCCATTGCTCTGCTTTACAGAGACATCCATGGCCACTGGCATCTAACTTCTTGCAATTCTCCACCAACCTCATGCAAATCCATCCCAGACCATCTCAGGACAGCCTCACTGTGTACAGCTGGTGCCCTCTTCTTTGGCTGGATCCTGGACTCAGCAGGACTGTTTGGATCTGGACAAAGAGGACCGAGCGTTTACTATTGACTGGTGAGCCCAGAATGGCCCTGGCTGGGATCTCTGGCTGGGGATGGGACCAATGGCAGTGACTCAGATGGCCTGGTTGCAAAAAGAAAGCAGTAACATATTCCCATGCTCACATTGATTATTTGAAACAGAACATAATTCAGAGCAGGTCTAACTCTGTGGTTAATTATGCACCATATTATCCAATAAAAGGTATTTTGAAATTCCAAACCTGGCTAAATTGGAATCTCTTCCCTCCATCCCTGAGGTACTTGGGTTTTCTGGATTTACTTAAGAAGCAAAGCATTCGTGGCCTCCGGGGGGAGGGGCCTTTTGGGGACGAGTTTGATATTCTGGAATACTCCTGGGGGAGGGGCCTTTTGGGGACGAGTTTGATATTCTGGAATACTCCTGGGGGAGGGGCCTTTTGGGAACGAGTTTGATATTCTGGCATACAGATTAGTGATTGTCTTTCTAGAGGTCCAGCTTTGTTCATTGGTTTAATGTCCAGCTCCGGAGACACCCTGCGCCCTGGAGTCTCAGGCTTGTGCATACCATTTGCTCTGTCTTAGCCACCCCTTCCTGGAGTCTCAGGGTTGTGCATAACATTTGCCCAGTCTTAGCTACCCTCCTGGTTATCTTTAGCTACGCATGTCTTACTCAGCCCCTAAGGTCTACCCAAGGGCCAACCCTTCTAGAAACTTTTGCTAGGCTACCACAGGGTACAGAGACCTCTCATGGTAATTTTATAGACTTTTACTATCATGCCTTAGCCTGTATTCTGTTACTATAACAAAATACCTGAGACTGGTTAATTTATAAAAGAAAGATACTTATTGTGGCTCATAGCTCTGTCTGTCTGAGTGTATGGTGCCAGTACCTGCTCAGCTTCTGAATACTAGGACATCTGCGTTGCTTCCTCCTTTTGGTTGATATGGATGATTCTGCTATGGACAGTGTTGGTATGAACCCCTGTTTTCGATTCCTGGCATGTACCTTTAAGAGTGGGTTGTTAACAATACAGTTTTCTCTGCAAGGAGCCTCCAAACTCCTTTCTGGGGCTACTTAACCATTTTATATTCTCATCAATGATGCAGGGGGATTCCAACAAAAACATGGTGGATGTGACATGATGGGGAAATATTTCTGTACCTATGAATCTATAAGTTAGGGCAAGCTATACTAATAGCAGATGAAATTAATTGGACCTCATAAAAATGGAAGACATTTATCATTTGAACCCCATAATCTGCCAGAGGCCCTGCTTGGGTTCTTGGCAGGAGCTAGCAGACACACCATTAGGGAAGGAGGGTAATGCCAGGCTGATCTCCCTGGGGCACTGTCCTCAGGAAGGAGCTGGGCAGTTCCTTCTGCCTTTTCCTGGCACTGAGTAGATGCTTTTTGGTCTCTCCTCTCCCTTTGCCTTGCTGTTATCCAGAGAGCGTGCAGGTGTTTGTCCCCTGAGCCTCTAGAGCTCTACCCTGGCTCCCACCCAATCCTCAAGGCTCCGTGCCAACACCAGTTGGGCCCTTCAGATCCATCTCCTGTAACCCACTGGGAAATCCCAGCTTTCTCTACACCCTCTCCCTGCTTTTATGCTTGATGGCTGCTGCAGTTTGGGGCCACTATTCATTTAATCTGGGTCTTTCACTTTTCAAAATCAGGTGGCTAAAAGTCATGTTCCCTCTCCTCCCAGCTCACCTTGCCACAGCCAGTCTCCAGTCTCTTCTTCATGGTGACCAGGAGTCCTCACTTAACTTGACTGGAAGTCTACCATCTTGTTGCCTCACCTTTCACTTTCTTTCTGATGACTTCATTTCTTGGAAAGAAGGCTTGTGGCTGCTTTTGGTCTTTCACCCTGTTTGAAACTCCGTAGAAGGTCATCGATGACTCCCAGGCTGAGAAAGTCAATTTCTTTTTCTTCTATGTTCATTTCTTTGGGGCCAATGAAACTGTAGTGTGTCAGTGACTTTCAGTGTTAGCTTGTCACAATTTGGGAGCCTCTCCTGAGGTCTGTCCTGATGGCCTTAGTTGATGTGGGAAGACCCAACCTGAGTACACCTCTGGTTGCCTCTTAGATGAACACAACAGTCAAAGCCAGGGCTTTGCTCTCTTGGTCTTCCCTCTTGCTGATGAGGTGATTCCTCTGCTGTAGTTGATTTCCAACCTGGGACCAGAACCAGAACTTCTAGACTTCCATTGTTGACTAAGGACCAGGGGCTGTCCAAGAGCTTTCCAGGGTTTAAGTGCCAAACAGAGACTTCCGAAGCTCCCAGCACCCAGCCCTGTGGACTGCATGACTACTGTGTTGTCAGGCTCCCTAGTGAGACATCTGTGGGACAACTCCAGTGCCCAAGGCACCCAGCCTCAAGGACCCAGCAACTGTTGGCCAGGATCTAAACTTCTCTGGTGTGGCTCAGCTGTTGTTATTTAAACATAAGCTGATTTAATAATGATTTAAGATAGGTGTTCATGCCGTTGGTTCATTTCCTCTCGAGGACACGGATACATACAGCTCACCATTCCCCAATCTCTTTCCTCATGTAATACAAACTATCACTGAGTCTACCCACCCACCCTCCTGCCTTTCTGTCCGTGGTATATCAGCCACTGTAGCTGGATGGTTTCATCTCCATTTCCTCTTAAGACAAGAGTATCTTCAAAGTTTCTGGAAAGTGGGAGGATTCGTTACGGGGACAGTAAGGCCTTGGCTCATCCTAGAACAGAGAATAGTGAAAATAGAGAAACCAATTCTTCTGCGTGAAGATGAAGATGTTCTTCCAGCAGCAGGCTGGGCAGACTTGGGCAGCTTGCATTCTCTGTACGAAAACGCAGATTTCCTTTCATGCGTGTATAGATAACATTGTCCTGAGATTTGTGGACAGTTTTCCCCAAGGGGCTTATGATGGTTAATTTTGCTTGGTTCTAAAATTAAATAAGTGACAACCTCTGGGTGAGTCTGTGGGAGTGTTTCTAAGAAAGAGGAACTGGGGAGAAGACCCTCTCCCAAGAGTGGGCAGCATGTGTGTGTGTGCGCGCACACACACACAGACATGCATGCGCACACACACATACATACATACACATACATACTCATCACAGACACACACATACACACATGCACACATGTATGCACACACCCAGATACAGTGGTCCCAAGAAAAGCAACACTGGCTGCCTGCCTCCCCTGTGAGCCTTTGCCTCTTGCTGGTGAATGCATCTGTTGTTGTTGCTGCCGCCACTGCTGCTGCTATCTTCACTATCATCAGCTTCTTGGCCTTCCAACAAGGATCAAGGACCAAGGACTCTGCAAGAACTCTCCAGGCCTTTAGTGGTATATTGGGACTGTCAAATCATCCAGTTCTAAGAAATGAGGTTCTTAGCCTCCCTAGCCACTGTTGGATTACCATCTGGTACTGTTAGATGGTCCAACCAGTTCCTTTTTAACAATATATGTATTCTGTCCTGTTACCATGGAGATCCCCGATTAACATGGGGATGAAGCTGCAGCTTTTATATTGTCCATGGGTGGTTCAGAGGGTACAGCTGAATGTTGAATGTTGGGCTGGAAAGCCTCCTGTGGACCCTCTCTCAGACCCCTGCTTTGTCATCTGTATTAGCTCACACTTGGTGTTCTAGTTTGCCTTCTGTTAGAAGAAAGTTTTTATTTGACATATACTTCCAGGTCACAGCCTGTCACTAAGGGAACCCAGGGCAGGGTCCGAAGCAGAAACCATGGAGGAATGAAGTTTGCTGGTTCCCTCACTGGCTCACAGGTATCCAGCTTTCTTACACAGCCCAGGACCACCTTGCTAGGGATGGTGCCGCCAACAGTAGGCAAGGTTCCCACATCAATCAAGATAGTCTCTCATAGACATGGCTACAGGTCAGCGTGATGGAAGCAATTCTTCATTGAGGCTCCCTCTTCAGAGGTGGCCCTGGGTTATGTCAGGTTGACAGTAATAACTGACCAGGACACTGAAGGTACCACTAGTAATTGTTTCCTGGATTGTATGTTTGTATGAAGTAAGGACAGCTCAGAGTCAGGGGACCCACTGAGTCCAGGATGGAGATAAAATGTGGAGCTCTGAACAGCAAATGAGCAGAGGCTGGACTTCTCTGTGAGGGTGTGTGTGAGGTGGGTGATGGGCCTCAAGTCATGAAGATGCACGTACCCTGTGATGCCTTTCCTCTCTTCGGGGATCTACTAATCCTATTTAGCACACAGACATCAATCTTCTTTTCTATATCAGTTTCCTCCAGTTATGTCTAAGGCTTTAATAAAATTTTAAATACTCCTTAGAGATTGATGAATACTTGCGTGGATGTATCTGAGGAAGCCCAGCTGGAACATCTCAGTCATCCACCAGCCTCCCGAGTGTGTCTTGTGGAGGGAGCACAGGAAATTCAGAGGTACACTTATGTATGGAAAGTGCTCGAGTCCAGTTGGTACTGAATTGAGCTGGGGAATAAGATAATAGAAGGAGAACTATACTCACCTTTCACAGATATATTATAGTTTGTGTCTTGTTGCTGTATCAGGATACTGGAAACTGAGTGATGTATATATAGAGAAAAAGTTTATTTAGATCATAAGTCTAGAGGGCTAAGGGCATGGCAGTAGTGTTTTCTTAGTTCCTGGTGAGAGTTTCATGGCATCTGTGACAGTACATGGCAGAATGTAAGTAGGTATGTGTGCGGGTATAACATCATGTGTCAGAATGGTAGTAAGTAGGTGCGTGTTTGTGTGTGTGTGTGTGTGTGTGTGTGTGTGTGTGTGTGTGGACATGACATCATGTAGCAGAATGGTTAGTAGGTATGTGTGCATGTAGATATGACATCACATGTCAGAATGGCAAGTAGGTGCATGTGTGGAAGAGGAAAAACACAGTGGTCTAAGCCTTGTAACAACCCACTCTCCCTGTTACTGGTTGGGTTCTGTGAGACCCAAGGACCATAACATAGTTTCTTAAAGTCATTAACTCATTTCTGAGGGCCACCACCTTCCAACACTGTTGGGAATCAAATTTCAATGAGATTTTTGGTGGCCACAACTACATCCAAATAAAAGCAGCCATGTTTTCCAAATTTTCTCTAGAAATTTTTCTTCTGTCATTTCCTCAAAATGTCATTTTCTCTCACTATTGTATTCTTGATGGGCTCTCCATACACATAGAGTCAACCTCTCATTCACCCTTATTGCTCTCAGTGAGAGCCCACCATTGTGTTTCTGAACCTGTTTCTGTGATGTAGATATACTCTCCTACTGAGTTCTTGTAGGTTTCAGTCTTAGAATGCAAATTCTATATCTGATCTTCTTCATCCATTCGAGGGCCTGCATCCTATCTAGTCTTCATTTTTTACTCCATTTCTACCACCACGATCTGAATGTGACCTCTCATTTCATTCTCTGATTGGTGTTATACCCCCTGTGATGTCAGCGTCAATTGTCAACTTGACCCAATGAAGAATCAAGTCACCCAGGAAGAATGTCCCAGTGAGGGACTGTCTAGATCAGGTTGGATTATGGGCATGTCTGTGGGGTATTGCCTTGACTATTAATTGATGTAGGAAAACATCCACCATTTCTAATACAGGGGAATCCTGGACTCTATAAGACTAGAGAAAGCTCTCAAACACACCTTATACAACCTCTACTTCAAATGCTACCCAAGAACTGAGGTCATTGTTTCTCTGTCTCAACTTGCCATTTCAACCTGACTAATGTTTGGTCATTTGCTGTAGGCTATACATGAGCTTGTTTTCTTTCTCCAGCTGAAGTGAAAACCCAGTGAGGGCTGGATGTGTTTCATTGGCTTGTATGTGCTCCACAGACCTCGGCACAATGCCAGGTACATACAGTACGTTGGCAAACGATGGTTAAGTGTAAGAATGTTTGAGAAGGAGTAAACATAGAGGTGAGGAGGGAGCATTCTTCCATTGCTAATGAGAATTCTGAGCAAAGGAAAGTTTAGAACTGTTCTAAACTATACATACAGCAGTATGTATAGTTAACATTTGAGCTAATGATCATTAACTTCCTACATCCTTTGAGTTGGACCAAATTAGATTTAAGCACACAGGTCTGAGGAAAAGAGCCAAATAGCCTTTCCCTGAAACAAAATAAGAAATTGGTTTTCTTGCTGATTTTGCAAGAAGGTCAGATAGGAAACAAAATGAATCAGGTTTTCCCATCAAAGCTCAGTTGTTTTTTTTTTTTGTGCAAATATTATCAAAGTTATTTCTTAAGCTATTTGTGAGTCAAGCTTAATCCACTAAGAATTGTCTGACGATATGATTTTAATATGATTAGATTATTTCTCATAATGTAAGTGGGGTGCTCTAAAAATAAAAGTGGAAGAAATTACATCATGCAGAGCAGGGAGAAGCTCATGACCTTCAGGTTTGCATCTTTGGCTTCTTTATTCTGCTGCTCGTGTGACTGTGGCGCCAACTCCCGTAGACCAGACATAAAGTGGCATAGCTTAAAGTATGCAGGTTTCACTTGTTTTGGTTGATGAAAAGCAATTTTTAGTTCCAGAAAGTGGTGGCTTGGTTGGTTTCCCCCCCCCCCCCCATTAGTTATCTTGAGAATATTTTGATGCCAGAAAATATTTGACAATTTGTGTTACAATTTTACCAAGCTATTCGGAATCTGAAGGAAAAAATAAAACTTGGGAGGTATTCTTTTTAGTTAGCTAAGCTGTGTCCTGCTTCACCCCCACCCCCACCCCCACCCCCCGGCCCCACTCTCTCCGGCCCCACTTGCTTCAGCTATATTCACTTTATATATGTGAGTACACTGTCACTGTCTTCAGACACAGTAGAAGATGGCATTGGATGCCCATTACAGATGGTTGTGATCCATCATGTAGTTGTTGGGAATTGAATTCGGGACCTCTGGAAGAGCAGTCAGTGCTCTTAACCACTGAGCCATCTCTCCAGCCCATATTCTGCTTTTTTGTTTTAATCAAAGGAAGGTGAGGAGGAGGAGATGTTGAAACATTTAGACTCAGAGCTTAGCTGGCACAAATTCTAAATCAGCCAGCCATCTGTCTCTATGTCTGCACCTCTGTTCTGTCATGTGTACATGCACATGTATGAGTAAGCGTGTATGTGCACACATACATACTTCACTGTATCCTTCAATCTTGGAGAACAAATCTTAAGACAGCGACAAGGAAGTAAGATGGTTTATTGGGTCAGCTGGATTTCCTAAGACCGAGGAAGCGTGGATCTTGGGAGCTTATGAAGAGCTGAGCTCACTAGAGTTTGCCCAGACAGTAAAACTGAAGAACCAGCTTCCCTTGACTCCCTGGGACCGGCAGCCTTTCTGTCTCGATGAGACTGGTGTGGCAAGGAAAGGGGGGAATACGCTCCTTCACGAGGTCCTCGATCCAGTGAATCAAACACGTGGGCCTCTGTGGTGATCACACTTGGCAGCTAGCCAGGGACGGGGACCTAGCTGGGCTCCTTGGAGGCCCATCATGACTTGTGCCATGGCCTGGCCTCCATCATGGCCTGTGCCATGGCCTGGCCTCCATCATGGCCTGTGCCATGGCCTGACCTCCATCATGGCCTGTGCCATGGCCTGACCTCCATCATGGCCTGTGCCATGGCCTGGCCTCCATCATGGCCTGTGCCATGGCCTGGCCTCCATCATGGCCTGTGCCATGGCCTGGCCTCCATCATGGCCTGTGCCATGGCCTGGCCTCCATCATGGCCTGTGCCATGGCCTCCTGGGGGCAGCTTAGTTGGCACTTGGACAGGGCAGAACACTCAGCAGGGTTGCTTCAAGAGTCTGCTGGGAACTCTTCAGCTTGGGGAGTCTTCCTATGTGTCACGGGTGCCCAGGCAATGTTCTTCCTACCTCACGTTCCACTTTCATGCCCAGTGCTCTGCTTGCCTCGTGGCTCAGTGCACCCCTGTCCTTTCTTTGTTTCCTCCCTGCTTTTTCTCACATGGATTCTTCCCCTGATAAAAATCATTGCACTTTTAGACTCTCCTGCTTCTCCAACACCCTGGATCAACACACCATTTAGTATAAAGGAAAGTATTCAGCAAGCAACCACTGGCATGCAGAGTGGATGAACCACACATACAGTACCTTCTTATTTGCTCTTAGAAGGCTGAGCTGTAGGTGCCTGAGGGTAAGGATGGGTGAGCACATACTGATACTTAGCTTGAACCCCCTAGAGACCTAGATGACTGGTATTTGATTTGGTTTCTATAACTTGTCCCGTTTAAGAATTCCTCTTCCCTAACTTGATCCCATAACTCAGGCAAGCACACCTCTGAGGGCACTGTTCAGCCTTTAACCACAGGGTTATCTCATATTTGCAAGGAACACGTTGGTGAATTATCTAGTTGTGGAGAGCAGCATAATGAAATTTGCTCATTTTAAGTGGACACTTTTTATAGACTGGACTAATTTCTCCAAGTTTCTCCCCAAACAATAATTTGGAAATAAGCAAATAAAAAGAATCCCAATTTTTAAAGAATGTCTTTATTTGGCCAACAAATGCCAAGGAACACATCAAGAGTAGCTAACTACCCCAAACTGAGCAGGCACAGGGCAGACTCAGAACAAGCTGTCTACACTCTGACCCCTCGAAGAACATCTCATCTCATTAGGAAGACAGGATTTGTGAACACGGAACCATAGAACCAGGAGATGGGCAGTGTGGAGCAAACAGGTGCCTGGGATGGACGGACAGACAGACAGAGGGATGGATGGAAAGCCTAGGAAGGAGACACAGAGCTCAGGATGCTGTGATATTTAGGGGTCGTGTACCAAATTCCCATCTGGAAATGTATTCCAACTTCTATCTGTTAAGATTTCTTCCTGCTAAGAGACTCATGTCTCTCGGCAAGTGTAGTCGTATCTACTTTTACAAAGGGGACCACTCTCCAGCAGTCCTTCTACCTGTGCTAGTTCAGGAGGGCCGACTCACTCAAAGGCATCAGGAGTCTTTTCCTGTTTCTGCCAGAGGCCAAAACAACATAAAATGAAAAACAGAAAAAAAAAAAAAAACCAAAAAAACCCATAGCTTAATCTGAGAGATGTAACAAAGGTATATGATTTCTTCTGCATGGCTTATGATTTGTTTTCTGTTGCTGTAACAAGACACCACAGATGGGCAATAATTTGTAAAGGGAAGATGTTTGCTTGGCTCACAGTTTTAGAGGCTGAAATTCTGCACTCGGGCCAGCAACATCCAGCAAGCTCCTCCTGTTTGTTGTGGTGGCAAGTGGAAGGCTAAGTGAGTTCATAAAACAAGAAAGGAGGCTGGGCTAGGAGAGGGCTGTCAGAGAAGAGCTTGTCGTGCAAGCGTGAGCACCTGGGTGGCCGTCCCAGGCAAGACACACCTGTAATCTTGGTTCAGGGAAGAGAAGACAGGAGGATCTCAGGGCTTGCTGAACAGAAAGTCTAGCCATTCAACAAGAGCTCTAGATCCAGTGAGATCCTGTCTCAAAGATTAGAGTGGAAGACACCAGTCCACTGAAGGGGAGTCTGGTGACCTGAGTCCAATGCCCCAGACCCCATAGTGTGGAAGTACAGAGTCAACTCCCACAGCTTGTGCCCACACAGGTGATTGTACACCACACACACACACACACACACACACACACTTGGAATAAGACCAAGGACATTACAACAAACCTTAAGGAAATTAAAAGGATTAGTGAGCGTACTGAACAATTAACCATACATCAGTGGCCTCTTCTCCACTTAGTTCCGCATGAGTTAGATTATAAATGGAATAGAAAAATACTTAGAAACAGAAATGGTCAAACAGACTCAAGAAACCAGGGAAATCTGCATATGTGTGATACAGAGATAGAAATACTACTACTAATAATAATAATGGTACTACCTCTCAGCAAAGAAAGCATGGGTCAGGCCGCTTCACTGGTGAACTCCACCAAACATTTAAAGGGGAATTAAAGCTAATCTCACTGAAATTCCTCCAAAGAAATAGAAGAGGAAGCCATATCTAACATACTTTTCTATGTGAGAATTATCATGACGTCAAAGCTGGGCAAGGACACAGAGAGACTACAAAGGATTTGATATATTCCTTAATGAAATGCACACCACAATTCTAGAAGAAGAGGAGGAAAACTCAGACTAGGCGAATTCATAGACCCAATGCAGGTTAGAAATGACCAGGATTCCGTGCTGAGGAAGTCTCCCAGCAGACAGTGCTTAGCGCCCAGCACGCCGGAAGCCCTGGGATCGATCCCTAGGACCTAATAAACGGGGAGTCGTGGTGCACCCAGAGGAGGAGTCACAAGTATCAAAAATTCAAACTCACCCTTGGCTGCGTATTGAGTCGGAGTCTAGTCAAAGATAAGAGACCCCACCTTCAGAAAACAAAAAGGAAAACAAAACGGGGGGGGGGGAACTCAGCGACTGCTCTGCCCTCCGCGTTGCTCTGTGGGCACCGCTCTGACCTCGAGGGTCTGCGTGCCTGGTCTCTCCCTTTCCTGTGCGTTGAACAAACATTTCAGAGAGTGGAGGGCAGGAGTGCTTATTTAATCGTTGTCATCGATTTGATGCAACAGTGAAAGAAATCTGAAACTAGGGAGAACTAATGCTTGCACAGGAGCAGTTCTCTAAAGGCCTCTGTCCCGTAAGATGGCGGATCGGACAAAATCGCTGCTCATCCTCATAAGCGAGAGAATACATCAAGGCAGTGCACAGTTGTCGCGTCATTTTCAGAATATAGGTACACAAACAAGGTGACTCGCACAGGAAACCTTGAGAGTTTTCTTAAGAGTGATTCTGTAAACTCGTAACTGTCCTTAAAGACTCACAGAGCGAGGCTGGAACAGTCTCGTAGACGACAGAGGCTACTTTGAGCTGTTCTTCCTTGGGATGGGACCTAGACCTCCCTGGCTTCCTTGGTGCTTGGAAGAGCCCAAGAAGTTGATCTACTGGGGGACTGTAAATGTAACTTTTATTCCCCAGAACTAATTGTCTTCTTGGTAGTTTACTGCCTCTGTCTGCTAGCCTAGGCCTAGTCCTGGAAGCTTCTAGCCTCCGTAAGATCTTATCTAGTTCTAGAATGTTTTCAGTCTGTGAGATTTGCTGCTGAATAAGCTTGCCCTTTCTAGTTCTGAACTCTAGCTGGTTGGTTCAACTCAGCTGTTCTGGCTTAACCTTCTCTCCAATCTGACTGATGCAATCTGGTTCCTCTCAGCTTCTCACTGAATGGCTCTGCTTGACCTCATACTAACTCAGGCAGTCTGTTCTAATCTTCTGGCTCCTTCACATTCTCTGGCTCATCTGTCTTCACCTGTGTCTAGCTTATTCTCTCTTCAACCTGTCTCTGTACAACTGTCCCAGTAAAACTGCCTCCTCCTCTGTCACTGTCCTCTCTTAAGTAGCTTCCCTTTCCTCTCTGTTCTCATGAGATTTGGGCAGATCCTATTCTGCCAAATCCGTCTCTGATTCGTCACTTTGTCTGCCACTCAATTAGACATCGCTTTCAAACATGGCTGCTTCCTTCTACAACATTACTTTCATCGTTTGTGATTTAAGATGTGTACTAAGGGTGTGTCAGTATTCTAGGCAGAGGGATTTAAGGTGTATGCTAAGGTTGAGCCGCACCACAACTAGAAACAGGTTTTCCCAGTAAACAACACAGATATCCTGCAACAGGAGACTGAAGGGTCAGGCACTCCTGAGATGGATGTCAAAGGGCATGTTACACTTGCTCACTTAGGATGCCCTCGTCCTTTGAGCCTGATGACACTGAAATACAAGCTATCCTGCTGCACAAAGGCCAGCACCTGCAAGAACAGACCCCCTCCGAGAACAGAAAGGCTAAAGGTTGAATAACCATAATTATTGAACATAAAAAATTAAGCTATTATGTAATTTATTAATTAAACAGTTCTCAGTGGAAGGGGCTGGCTTTGTCAGTAAAGTGCATGTCATGCATGAATGGGAATGTTTCATGTTTTTAAAACTGACATTAAAATACTCTGTACCAATTTCTACACTGGTACAGAAATGGGCTAGCCTGTAACCAGTTCTGAGCAACTGTGACATGTGGCAATACTACTTTGTTTAACTGTTCTCTTAATATTTTATATAAAAAAATTAAAAATATATAGCTTTTAAAACCTCTGTTTTAATTTTTTATATTATGTTTATTTTGTGTGTGCATGTGTGTGTGTGTGTGTGTGTGTGTGTGAGAGAGAGAGAGAGAGAGAGAATATATGAATATATGTATTGGGGTCAGAGAGTCAATTCTTTCCTATTACACTTGCGTGTTCTCCTTGAATAAAGTCCGTAATAAAATTATTATGTAAAATATATTGTATATAAAATATATTTTATTAAAAATAAAAACTCACAGGCATTCAATTTCGATAGCTATGGGGTAAGGCAGGGCAGTCTCTACCCTAACTGTCTCAGTGTATTATAATGGATATTTGAGAAAGTTGGATCAATAGGCAAACACATTTGGGAAACACGGAGTTAAATGAATCTAGAGAAGCTTCTACACAGTAGTGTTTCTCAATAAGGATTGTGTGTCTTTACAAAATGGAGGTGAAGTAAACCCCAAATTTATGATGATGTCCTGTTTGTGGGGCATTTGAACAGGATTAAGAGTGATAAGCAGCAGTTTACAAATATTTTTGAAACATCCCTACGAGTTTTGAGACTACTCTGTTTAGGTAGATATTTTAGAATTTTATATGAAATTAAATAGCTATAATTATTGAATATAAAACTGGAGCTAGTATATAACTTATTAATTAAAATTTTCAGTGGAAGGGGCTAGCTCAGTCAAAAAAGAGTATGCCACTTCAGATTCTTAGAACTGGCATAAAAAGCCAAGCACAATGGTGCATGTCCACAGCAGACAGACAGACAGACCGTTGGAGCCAAGACATGTGGATAAGCTCAGGTTCAGTGAGAGAAAGCTCCTTGGGTATGAGGCAGAGAGTGAGTGAGGAAGACCCTGATATAAACCTTGGGCTTGCAGACTCAGCTGCCATCATGTGTGAACATGCAGTGCACATGTGTGTGCATGCATGTGCATACACACATACACATGGGTGCACACACATATATCCACATGCACACACAGCCCCATACACTCATGCACACACACGTGTGCACATATACTTGTGCACATACATCCATATACACACTCATGCACAAATTCACATGTGAGTGGTCACACATACACATACACCCATATACACCCATACACCTCCCATACACACACACACACACACACACACACACACATAGGCAATCACACACTCATACAAACACATCCATGTACACACATGCATACATGCCCATTCACACACTTGTGCATGCAGACATAGGTGCACACACCCATATACATACATGTGCACACATACCCCCCCCACACACACAATTTCTAGTGGAATTTCAGAATGATAATTTGATACTCAGGAATACTCATTTAAAACTGAGTTAAGACAGTGTTTTTTCTTTGAACCTGTGCTTCCTTTCCATCCTCTCCACAACTGTTGTCTTTAAAACACATCATTATCTATGAGAGTAACTTACTGTTTATCCCATCACACAAAATAAACATGTGAAAAACTCCACACCACTTTGGTGTGGCCACAATAGTATAAGCAGAAACTTAGAAAAAAGTTTGAATTTGCACAATTATTATTGAGAATATTTATCATAATTATATCATTTACACAATTAGTGTGATTTGTTACATATTGGTATGATTTATTACTACAATTATTCTTTTTTTTTTTTTTTTTTTTGGTTTTTTGAGACAGGGTTTCTCTGTCTAGCCCTGGCTGTCCTGGAACTCACTTTGTAGACCAGGCTGGCCTCGAACTCAGAAATCCGCCTGCCTCTGCCTCCCAAGTGCTGGGATTAAAGGCGTTACTACAATTATTCTTAAGCTTGATTGATTATAATCTAAATGTAATTCCTCCCATGCATCCACATAATTAAAAGTGAAATATAATAAAATCTAAAAAATATTATGTGGCATATCTCGGAAAGCATCAGTAAGACACTAGGAGACTAATTTATAGCCACTCTACACAGTGACACATTTGCTACCTTTCTAGGAACTTCGGACACCCACTTGTTTTTATATTACCATTTCTAAAGCTGCTCATGTGCTTTGACTGATTATATTTGCTCACGTGTTAATTCCCTGCCTGCTTTGATCTCACATCAGACAGGGTCAGGATATTGATCTTTCTTATTTGCGTTCGTAGGCCTGAGTTTCTCAGGGATTCAGTCCCTTTGCTCTGCACAGAGGTCACTGGCTTGCTCTTGGTGCACCTGGTTGAGGGGTCCCCCGAGCAAAGGCTGCCAGGGCCCCCCTGTGCTGTCCTTGAGCTTCTCAGAAGTCTAAACAGAGCTTTGGTGCCTGCTTAGCTAGCTTCCCATCTTATCTGCCTCTTAATGTTTTTATCAGCCCTCCTTCCAGGCACCTCCGTATGCAGCACCCCCAGAATGAGAACATTTTTAATGAGAGAAAAGGAAATTTTTACACCAAATCTCAGCATGCGTGGATTCTTCATCACCTGATCACTCTAGATTTGTTTTTGTGATATTTCTATTTACCCAATTCAACTCTGCTTGCCAACTCAGTAGAGGAAAAATACCTGTAATCCCAATTCTGGGGATACTGAGGCGGGAGGATTGCTAGGATGAGACCAGCTGGAGTATAGTATGTCAAGAATCTGCTTCTAAACCAGCAAGGAACAAACAAACAGAAAATGAGAATGTTCTCACTCTGTGGTGCCTTCAGATCCGGGACAGGTTGCTGCCCTGGCATTGGGGCACGTCCTCTTATAGTCCACTGCTGGAAACAGGCTGGGAGAACGTTTTCTGTGCCTGAACGTGGAGTTACCACTCCTCTGTGATCATCAGGGAGACAAAGCAGGGGTTCTCTTCCTCAGAGTCTCCTCCGAGCAGGAAGTAGCTTTCAGACCTAGCTCATGCATCTGCACGATGCAGGATGGGGACTTGAGATCTTTTTTGTGAGCCTTTTGAGTAGCTGCTAAGGTCGGTGGAGGAAGACTTTCTAGTCGCCAGTGATAGTACTCAGTCATTGCCTCGCTCTGAACAGGCTTCGGAGTCTGTTATTAGCTCAGGAGTTGTTCAAGGGCGTTGGCGCTCAGCTGTTCTCTGGAGCATTGCCGAGTCCCTCACAGACCTGTGCAGCCCACAGAAGAAGGTCACATGATGATGATCACTCAAAACCCAGAGAAATATACAATTGAGATAGAGATAACATGTGTTAGTGTCTCAAAACAGAAGTATTATTAGGGAAAGATGAAATTGCTTAAAAGTTATCTAAAGCTGGGAGGTGGTGGTACACACCTTTAACTCCAACATTTGGGAGAGGCAGGCAGATTTCTGTGAGTTCGAGGCCAGCCTGGTCTACAGAAGAAGTTACAGGACAGCCAGCGCTATACAAAAAGACCCTGTCTTAATACCGACAACAAACAGATAAAAAAAAATTGTCTAAATCAGTCCAAATCAAGATGTGAGCTTGGCACATGGATGCTCTGATGGGTGTGTTTATACTAAAAGAATTCTTAGTTTGGGACCAAGGGCCTTTCTCCTCTCTTTTTCCTCTACAGGTACTTGATTGAATGTGGGAAACAAAAAGAAACAAAAACACCTTGTAAAAGAGCCATATTTTGCATAACAGTATTTTGGTAACAAATGGAGCACAGTGGTCACATACAACTGTATCACTGAGTATCAAAGTCTTACTGTGAAGATGGAAACTCTGGAATCACAAGGCAGAAACATCAGGAAGGCACCTCCATCTCTGGGAGGAAGCAAAGATTGTCCGCCAAAGCCCAAGCAATAGAAAACTGGATTGCATCTGAATCAAAGCTCCTGTACAGCAAAGTGAAAGACACCACCTGCCTAACCAGAGACAACCTTTGCCAGCTACTCACCCACCCAGGGATAGACATCTAGGATATGTGACGAACCAGGAAACGTAAAACACCAAAAGGACAAATAAACTAATCAATAAATGGGCAAATGAACTGAAAAGATAATTTCAAGAGAAATGCAAGTGGCCGGGAAACAAGGACAAGACGCTCAGCTCTCTCAACATGGGAAACCCAAATCAAGATTACACTGGGGTCAGCAGGCTGCAGGGTCAGCAGGCTGCACACCCGGAGCACCCAAATCCCAGGCGCACCTTGTGTGCTGGGCGTGACACTGCATGCCTGAAACACAGCACTTCTGAGGTAGAGTGTTTAGAAATTCAAGGTCATCCTTGAATGCATAGTAAGTCCAAGGCCAGCCTGGAAAGCATGAGACTCTGTCTCAAAACCAAACAAAATTACACTGGAATTCTTCCAGCCTCATACTTGGGAGCGGGGGTGGGGAGTGCTAAGCAGAAAGGTGGCTGTGAGTTCAAGACCAGCTTGCACTTCAGAATGTACTTCAGGTCAGCCTGGGCTCGACAGAGTGATGTCTTGTCTCAAAAAGGAAAAAGAAAAGAAAAGACAAGAAAAGAAAAGAAAAGAAAAGAAAAGAAAAGAAAAGAAAAGAAAGCCCAGATCCTATCTTGTCGCAGTGTATATCATCCCCAAATCCTTACACACACACACACACACACACACACACACACACACACACACACACAGAGTCCACACAATGCTGATACTGACTGACTATACGTTAGTTAGGCCCAGATTGTCTTAGGGTTTCTATTCCTGCACAAAACATCATGACCGAGAAAGAAGTTGGGGAGGAAAGGGTTTATTCAGCTTACACTTCCACATTGCTGTTCATCACCAAAGGAAGTCAGGACAGGAACTCACACAGGGCAGGAACGTGGAGGCAGGAGCTGATGCAGAGGCCATGGAGGGTGCTGCTTACTGGATTGCTTTACTTGGCTTCCTCAGCCTGCTTTCTTATAGAACCCAGGACAACCAGCCCAGGGATGGCACCACACACAATGGGCCCTCCCCACTTGATCACTCGTTGAGAAAATGCCTTACAGCTGGATCTCATGGAGGCATTTCCTCAAGAGAGGCTCCTTTCTCTGTGATAACTCCAGCTTGTGTCAGGTTGACACACAAAACCAGCCCGTACATGACCCATTACTGAAGGGCACTAGCAGTATTTAGACTCTGCAGTCACTACTGACAGGCAGTCAAAACATAAATTCCTTTCATCCCCTGACCCACACTGGCTTTCCAAAAGAACCATTTTTGGTTTTGCATTTTGGGCTGTGTGTGTGTGTAATGGTATATACACATGTATGCATGCTTTCCATGTGTGCGCACACATGTGTAGTCATATGTGAGCAGGCAGGCATGTACAGGGGCATGGGGAGGCCCGAGGTTGATGTTGGGAATCATCTTCCTTCGCTCTCCTACCTTATCATTGAGGCAGAGTATGTGACCAAACCCAGAGCTCTCTAATATGGCTAATCTCACTAGCTTGTTCTAGGAACCTTCTAAGGCTGGAATTATAGGCAAGGCACCACGCGGCCATGCTCACCTGACATTCGTGTGGGTGCAGGGAATTCAAACTGTAGTCCTGATGCTTGTGCGCAAGCTCTTTAGCCACTGAATCATCTCCCCATCCAGGGATTGATCTTGTATATCCCTGGCTCCTTGATCTGTATTGGAGAGGGCCTGTCAGGTGTAGCTGAGGAGATGCCCAGGATTGCTGCTGTGACTACCCAGCAGGACACTGGGCCATTGAGGGTATCCCAAAGGCCATTCTTACTGACAGGAGTACTTCCAGCTCAGGCTGATCCTGCCTGCATCTCAAAAAGCCTCTGCAACTGAGCTTCTGGCTGAGTGTCACTATGCAGGGAGGTCAGACTGAGGCTTTTAGTCCCTGGGAAAAGGAAATGAAGAAAGAGGGTGGGGTATCTGCTTTCTGTGTACCAGGCTTTCACCTCTTCTCATTCACCTTTGTACTAGGTGTGTGTGTGTGTGTGTGTGTGTGTGTGTGTGTGTGTGTGTACATGTACATGTGTGTGCACATGTGTGCACACGAGCCTGTATATATGTGTACATGTGTGTGCATGTGTGCACACGCATGTGCGTGTGGGCGAGTGTGTGGTGTTACTTAACTTTCTGTTACTATACCAATATAACTGAGCTAATCAATGTGTACATAAGAAAGGTTTCTTTGGCTCGCAGTGGCTGTCACCATACTGA